>JAPSGF010000035.1:1453649-1576277 GCA_035772895.1 Perdix hodgsoniae | reverse complement strand
CGGCTCCTCAGCGGCGCGGCTCCGGGCAGGTGCTGCCCGCTTCCCCCGCCGCCGCCGCCGCCGCCTCCCGCCGGCCGCCGCTCCCCATCGCGCGGGCCCAGGCGGCGGCGCGGCCCCGCGAAGTTACCGGCCGGAGCGGGACTCCCTGCGCCCGCCCCTCCGCCCCGAGCGGTTCCGCCCGCCGGCTGGCAGCGCGCAAAGCCACGCGGGCGGGCGGAGAGTTCGGCGTCGCCGCGTCGGGAGGTTTCCGAAGAGCCCCGCGGGCAGAGCGAGGCCCGCACGGCTCTCCAGGCACCGAGCTCGGCTCTCTCACGCCGCCTCCGCCGTCCCGTTCCCCCGCGCCGCCCGCCTACCGCGCATCCCGCCCGGAGCGAAAAACGAGAGAGCGGGCCCTTTAACCAGAAAATCAGCAGAGGCCGAGGGGCGGGCGGAAGGGAGGGGAGGGGCCGATCGAAGCCACGCCCCCTGGGGTTCGGGTCGGGAGCGGCGCGGGCCGAAGGCTCGCGAGGGTTGGGCGGGGCGCTGCGCATGCGCGGGACGGGCGGGGGGGATCGTCTTGTGCTCGTCTTGTGCTGCCCTGGGCTGCTTCTTATTTCCTTCCCAGTAACGAAAAGTTCCGTCTTGTTTCGCCCCTTTCCCTGCTATTTCTTCCCGTTCTCTCTCCTTTGCCCTCTACGGCGCGGTTGTTGTATTGCAGGGCTTCACGTGGCCGCTTCCCAGCCGATCGGGGACATCTGTAGTGTTTCCTCCCAATAAAGACTTGTGGAAATCGGACGTTTCCTTCATTCCTTAACTTTTGGGCGCGGTGCCGAGCGGAGCTGAACGGACGGGTGGCTGCGAACTTCAAAGCCAGCGCTGATAACATCGCACTGATATCCCCAGCAGGGACAATGGAAGATGCTCTATGCCGACACGAAGGTCTGGACAAGGCTCTGCTCCCATAATGTCCATCAAAACGATGGGGTTTTTTTTACTTAATTTTGACCATTTCTGACTACCGTGGCTATTTTTGTCCCGAAGGTCAGGGGGCTGTACAAGCCATCTGGCAGAACACGTTATCCTCTGTCAACTTCAGTACATCAATACTGCTTCCAGTAGTGTGGGAATCTTCCCAGATCCCTGCCAGAAACCCACGTGGGGGAGAAGCGAGTGGAAAAGAAGTGGAACATGAAGCGTTCTTTATTAAGAGGTTATTTTTATTGGTTTTCTACTTCCTGCTTTCTCTTTTTTAAACCAGAGATGGAAGAGCATCCGAGTAACCTGCCCTTACCCGCTCACTTAGTTGGGTGTCACAGAGAGGATCTGTCAGTATTCCCCACATGCAGGTGACTGGGAAGAAGCCTCAGGTGTGACTGCAATCCGTGCTGTGCAGGTTCTCGTGGATCCATGATATCTTAAACCTTGATCCTGCCTTCCAGAGCACCTGGAAGTTCCTTGTGCCACCCATCCGTGCTGCCCGGCACGGTGCAGAAATGGGAGCTGCACCTGGGAACCAGACGAATGGCCCAACAATTCCAGTCTCTTTGCACACGTTTGTTTCATCTTTGCACCTCAGCCAGCAGACACACATCCAGAGTAAAACATCGAGAGGTACCCAGCAGGAACAAAAGCTTCTATTCCCATTTAATTGCTTGGCTCAGCTGGCCCCACAAAATGAGGCTTTCCCCGTTCCCAAAATACCCAAATTTGGGTAGTTATGGCTGTAATAGATGCAATTATTCCAGAGGCTGTTTGAGTTGTCGGGTTTATTTTCCCAAATACCTGGAGAACAATGAAAATGAGTGTCATGATCCTAAGCTCTGACCAGCATTACAGCTTACGTCTCCACATGGCAAAGCCTACGTATTTAAATACAATTAAGGAGCTTTCACAAGTGAGTAATTCCAGGGCTGGGATTAAAGGATGTGGTCAAGCAGGATGCCTGTTGTCTTTGTGGAAGGGAAGATGTGCTTCCCTTTGGTCTGGGTTGTATCACTCTACCCTAATAAAGCATTGCCACTTCTCGCATTCTCTCGTATTTATTGAGAAATAAGAATATCCACAGCCTTGTGCTTACGGATCAGAAGTGTGCTGCTATTTGTACAGCAGTCTGGGCAGGTGAAATGTTTCTGCTTCCAACGTCTGAATTGGGAAAGCTCAGCTGAGCTGTGGGGCGTGCAGCCCACCCTGCTGTTTGCTGTGCTGACGCTGCTGGGATTTCATCTCACGGCTTTCGCCATCCTGCACACACCCCGCATTCTTCAGGGCAAAATTCAGTTTCCTCACTTCTCCCAGTGGGAAAAATACACAACCGTTATTCACCAAAATACATTTTGTGTGTCTTTTTATGTATTCCTTAATTTTCTTGTTCCTGCAAGTTTTATTACAGCCCGGCTATTTCCTTCCTCTCTCCACCATGACTCTTGGGCTATTGTTTTTCATTTCTCAGCACTGACAAAATATTCCCTCCAGATCTTCATTCACATCATTGGCAGTGACTTCTGGTTAAGCTTGGCGCACGGAAGGAAGGCACACAGACTGATTGTGTGCCTGAGGAGAGCAAAACCAAGCGCCCTGGGCTCCCCAGTGGGAAGGAGCTCCTCAGGATGCTCTGCTAAGTGCCTGTTGTGATGGTAACCTGCTGGGTGCAGGGACAGAGCAGCACCAGTGTGTGAGGTGGTGGATGCACGGCCGTGGTTTGTAGTTCTGTGCTTCACACCCTTGTAGGGCGGTTACGTTTCTGTCCCACTGTGCACCTTCCTGGAGCTGCAGTGCTGGGGTGATGGCAAGACGTACGAATGGAGCATTAGGAATGTGGGATCTTTAACTTCTTTGTTTGTTTTATTGTAAGACCAATTTTCAAGCTGAAAACACCCTCTCTCCTTCTTTTCACAAACACATTTTCCCTGCAGGGTGAGACCAGAGGGCTGCTTGCACACCCAGTCCCAGAGTTCACCATCCAGCCTTAACCAACCAGACTGAAACAAGTGGGAAACCCAAGGACTTTTAAATGGGGCACACAGTGCTTTACCGTTTACTGCTCACTTTCCCACTGCACGTCCCTGCTGCTCCCATCCTCCAGCCCACCCCTGTGCACTGTGTTGGCAGAGGGCTCTGATGAAACAGAATAAGAACTGACAAAAACACCCAAAATTGTTATAAATACCCTCTAAAATGAAGGCAGCGGACGTCCTTGCAGCCAGAAACATTCACACACCGTGCAGCATCTCTGCTCTTTTTTATCTGAAACAGGTTTGGTTTTTTTTCAATCTATCTTCTGCCATTTTATTCTTTCCACACAAAACCTGGAAATGTTTGATTCCAGCCCCAGCACTTTGCTGGCAAACACTGAAAGCACATATGGGCCCGTCTGGATACTGGAGGCATCCAGCAACAGTCTGCAGACGTCCGGGCTCTGGGCTGCAAAAATGAAAGGCTGGGAGGGGGGAACTTGTCCCTGCAGGAAGCAACGTGGAGGGGTTCTGCATTTGCCTTTCCTTTGTTGTCACCATCGTGTTAAAGCCTCAGATGAAGGGTATTCCTCATTTATGGGAAGCCACGAGAAAAGGGCAGGTGTGCAAGGAGTTGGGAAGCAGGAGCCCTCCTTCCCTGCAGAACTGCCCAGCCGGGTCAACGCGTCTGATTCCAAAAGCACTCATTAATTCATTCATTAAAAGTCATCTCGTTTCTTTTGGGGTTCCGCTTCAAGTTGTACTTTCCAAACCCCCAAGGTGGTGTTGCAAACGCTGTCGGTTTGTGACTGCGACCCGCTGTGACCCTGAAAGAACATGCAGTGAATTTGGGATGTTCTGCCGTGCCGTTGTTTGCAGAGGCGCAGCGCCAAAGCCTTGCATAACTCCGTGCTGGGGATGGATGAGGTGCTGCAGGGTTGGTGGCACGGAGCTGTGCTGGGCAGCTCGCTGTGTCCCTGCTGCTGGGCTCAGTGCCACTGCCGTGTGCTGCGTCCTGTGGGAGGTGTGCGGCCGTCTGTGGCTGTGCACCAGCTGTAATTCGGTTGCACAGAAATGGTGTTCAGCTCCGGAGGCTCGGGGCGGGCCGGGGAGTCAGGAATGTGCCGTGAACTCATTGCACAGCTACGCAGGCCAAGATTCCCTCGCTCGTCCTCTGGTTGTGGTCGCATTTTGATGCTGTTGGCCTTGTTTTGGGGATGAGCAGAGCATTAAAAGCAGCTCCCACTGACATAAGTGGAACACCGGGAGCTCACAGCTCCTCCGCGCCGATGATTTGTGTCCCCACTCGTCTTCAGCAGCTGCTTTCATCATTGCTCTGCATGCCGACGGCCGTCCTTACTCCCTGCAATCTGTTCCCCGGCACTCATTGGCCCTGCACAGCTCACAGCTGTGTGGTTCCCCTGCAGCCATCCGGGCAGCTCAGGGCCATCCCAGGCTGCAGGGTCCACCAAGTTCCATTCTCTGTGGGTTATCTTTCACCTCCCAACGCAGAAGTGAGCGACGTGCTCCCGCGGTGCCAGCAGTGAGCAGAACAGGGTGCCTTCTGCAGGCAGAACGCTGCAAAGGGTTCCTCCTCTCATGGGGTTTCTCCCATCCTCCCCCCCTGCAGAGTTCCACCCCATGGCTGATGCAGTGCTCTGCTTCCCACCGCAGTGCTGTGAATTTGCAAACTGGGAAAGGCTCCATCAGGTGGGAAAGGAGCGCTGGCAGCGAGGGATTCGTTGTCACCAGCACGGCTCTGCTCACAGCATCCTCTGGCTGCTTGGTGACTGATGTGTCCCTCATGTTGCCCATGGGCAGATCCTTCCCACAGACACCCCCACTGCATTTAAGCAGTGGGGTTTTGCTGCTCTCCTTATCCTGGGCAGAATGGCCTTTGCAGCGCAGTGCTTCCCCTCCCCTGGGGAGCAGCTCCTTGGGAAGGGCCCAGAGGTGGTGCTGAGGTTAAGGGCTGTTCCCCACAGTCGGAGCTGGTGGCTGGAGACGTGCACACAGTGAAGGTGGGCTCTGCCCGCTGGTGTTGGCCTCCTCCATTTTAGTGCTGCATGGCTCCAAGCGGTGATTCCCAAGTTCTTAACAATCTGTGTCTGCTCCATGGAAAGGCCTGGGCTGTGCTAACCTGTAATTTCAGAAATGGTCCACAGATTTAAGCTGCAGTTTCAAGAGTAAATTTCCCCGCAGGCTGATGGCTTTTGCAGCCTAAACCAACATCAGAACGATGCAGAGACCTTCACTTCAACCATTTGAGCTACGTAAGAAAAACAAGGCCGAGGAACAGAGCGCGAGAGCATTAATTACAGCAGCACAGCTGTAATTACCCCGTTTGCTGAGACTTCTCCCTCCAGCTGTATCAGTCGCTTTGTAACGCATGCGAACAGCAGCCCTCCTTCCTTCTGCTCCCTGACTGGTGATCACAATTAGGTGTGATTTGTACTTACAGCTGCTATTAATAAATCCATTACTTGAAAATTCGGTGCTCGATTTCTTCGGATTCAGCACACTCACAAAGCTACTGAAGAACCTAATTGCCCGTGGCTGTAATTTCGCAGTAATTACGGAAGTATTGCTGCATGTATTCTTCCCAAATCAACCTAAATTCCCTAAAGTGAAAGGTCCCTGGCAGGAAATAAAGCAGCCCCCGGTGACCCCTCCCACAGCCACTCCTCACTGCGTCTCCATGGCACATCACAGTGCACACAAGTTGTTCCTTTGGTCATGGGAACAAGATGAGGTGGGGGCAGATGTCCCTCCCACCACCAATGTACTGAAAGAGGGGGATTTCTGGTGGGTGCAGCCTCATTGTGGAAGACACACATCCAGAAAAAGGTGTCAGCAGAGGAGCTGGGTTGTGGGTCCTTAGGGAAAAGAGAAGCAAGGAGAGCCAGAGAGCTGAAGATGGGGCAGAGACAACGCACAGCAAGGAAATGCATCTGCTCATCTCCTGTGCTACACTCAGAGCTGCCCGTGCCCCAGTGGGGACACGGATGTCTGCAGCCCCGCTGGGAACCAGCAGCTGGGACACATGGAGCCTGAGAAATTCATTCCTGCCGCTGTGCAAATATTTCTGGTAATAAAAATAAACAAAGAGAGGGGAAGGACGTGCTTCTGTTCTACCGTGCCTCCCAGTGGGGACTGCGAGGGAGCAGAGGGCCGACGGAGACCCACGAGGGCTGCACAGTGCAGGCAAACCTGCAGGAAATGCACACATTAAAATAAAGTTTTCCCCTTCAAGCTTCCCCAGGGTCCGTGCAGTGGCACAGCTGAGCAGCCCGAGTGCTGCTGCTCTTCCTGGCGCTGAGCGATGGCAGCACCGCACCCCATTGATGGGGCTCAGCTTCAGTGTGAGCTCAGAGCTGAGGAAGTGGGTTCTGCTATAAAAACTGCAGAGATCTCACCAGGATTTGATCTTGGGGTTCTTCTTCAAAGCCAAAAAGCACCAACTGCAGTAACGCAGCATCTCCAGAGAGCTCCAAAACTTTCCAAAAATCCCAGCGCTGATATATTTAGCATCGCCTGCAGAAATAGCAAAGATGGTTTTGTTGTACACAGCCAAGACAGGGAGAAGATCCAGTTGGTGTACAAAGGCTGTAGCTGTTACTGCAGCATGTGAAAGGAATCAGGGGTGGCTGGAACGGAATGTGCGCGCCGCGGGACACAGACATGGGCGCTGCTCCGGCCGGGTGTGCAGGGAGACACAGAAAAGGAGAAACAATCCATAGGAAACACTGGCTGGCAAATATGGCATCTGTGGCTGAGCTTCCTGCTAGCACAGCCCTGTGCCAAACCCTGCACACGCACTGCTCAACCGCCCCAATACGGCCACACATCTCTGCTCCCGCAGAGCCCGGGACGGAGCGCCCAGCCCAGGCGGAGCACAGCAGGGGCTGCAGGGGGAATGGATGCCAAATGAGGGATGCTTCTGGTTTTACCGCGACCAGCGCTCCCCTACTGCAGGCATAAAGAAGGAACACGCTGCATCCCAGTGGTAAATTGACATACTGTTTTTATTGCACAAATTTCCCCTAAAATTGGGAATGGTTATTATAATACAAGTGCACATCTTGAGAAATATGTACAAAAACAGAAGAGATAACAAGTATGTACATTTTACCCAGCATTTTACAAGTACCACCATCTAAATAATTTAGAGAAAGCAAAAAAATTGTCATAAAACATCTATAGTAACTAACAGAGAAAACATAGGCAAGGGGTAAAATCCATTCTTTTAAATATTTTTTGTTCTTAGCAGCCCCGTGTTTGCCAACTGCAACACAAACAGATGTGCTAATCCGCGTGCCTAGAACGCTTTCAGCCCGAAAATTAAGACATGTTAATGGAGATGGGTAGTAGTGGAAAAAAAGAACCCAAACGCGTTCGTTTTCTATTCACATGAAACAACTGTGGTGCAATTTTCAGTTCCACTGCTCCAGTCCTGCACAGTTCCCTTTTTGCCCTGTTGCAGGTGGACGTACCGCGCTCTGCTCGTACCTGGGAGCCTCCGACCCCGGCAGTTCTCCGAGCAATGGGGAGGAGGAGAGCACACCTTGCACAGTGAGCACGGCCCCAAGGCTGCCGGGATCTCGGTGCCCCCCTCGTTCTGCCGGCTCAGAGCAAAGAGCCGAAGCTCAGCTGCTGAGCTCCAGCCCGTATCTCATTGCAAACGTGTTGACGCAACCGGCCCCGACGTCGTGCGCTCCATCCAGAAGCCGGATGTGATGCAGTTGTGTGGTGAAGGGAGGGCGCCGACAGGACGGGAGAAATGTATCCTCGGATCACACAGAGAACTCCAGTTTCTTCCCTGCAGCAGTCAGCACAGGACTTTGTATACAAAGGAGCTTCAGAAGACACTGCCTGGATCCGAGGTGGGGTTACGGACCCATGCAGGCTCAGCCCTACATGGAAACTCGGGGGATGCCCGTGCTGCTCTTCCCTGGAACACAGCCCTCAGCTGCAGGCTTTAAATGCTGCTGAACAACACCCTGGGTGAAGCCTGGCCCCAGCAGAGGAAGGAAAGGAAGTTTTGACATTGACAACAGTGGGGCAAGGATCTCTCCTATTGTTTTCAAGTTTATAATAGATTGTATTTAAAATAACTCTGCAAACAACAATAGAAGGCGTGCTATACTATTGAAAATATGATTACAGAGTGATATATTTATAGAACTGTTTATGCAGCTTAGTGACCGAGCGAACACATACCTCCTACTTCTGTGAGTAATCCATGAATCCCAATATGCTGAATGTAATCAGTGAAAACAGAACCTAAAATCAGCGACGTTAATTGGCTGCTAGGACAAATAAGCAAAGAAAAGGCTATAATGAAGTGTCCAGTTAAACTGAGGTAGTAGAGCCTTTGAAAACATAATCCACCTACCACTGTATATTTACATTACTTACACCAGACTGGTTCCATCAGCTATTCTTACAACTATTGTATATACAATGACAAAACAGTGATGGCTGAGTCAAGGAGAAATGCTGAGAATAAAACAAACAACATTTCCTGCTGGTAATTACACAAGTGAGTAGAAAAGGGATTAGAGCCATCTGCATCGAGGGGATGCTCCGTCCAAAAACGACTTGGGTTTTTCTATACTATGGTGTAATCAATGTTCATTTTTTGTAGAACGGTTTAAAAAATATATCAATCAGTTACCTGAGCAATGAAGGGTAACAGTCTGTTCACTCTCTCCCCAGTGCTTTGGTACAGTGACTCCCAGCTCGTTATTTCAATAGCTGACTGACTGCTGTAAAAAGAGTCGGAGTTGCAAGAACATCATGGGCCATGACAGACCACACAGAAGTCAGAGGTAATAGTCGTGGTGCTCTGGGGCCCGTGGGGAAACTTCAGCCTCTCTCTCTTTTTTTTTTGTTTCTTTTTAACATTTTGATTATGTTGTCAGAAAAGCATTACTGAATATAAAGCAACACTTAAACATTATAAACATGTAATACTGGTTACAACATCCAGTCAAGACAGAACCCCCTGCAGGTGCCTGGTGGCCCTTTCCTACCTCTCCCCCTCCGTCCCCACACCCCCCCACCATTTCCTCTCCCCAGGAGAATGATCATAAATAAATGTTGGAGCTGAGTGCCACTCATGAGCTTTCTACAAAACAAACCAACCCTCCACCCTTTGTTCTTCCTCAGGGAAGCATCCAGAACTCGACTATTACATGAAAAAGTAGCAGTTGTTTACAAGTTGTCGCAGCTTGAGAATGACAGATCTGGGTCTGAGGGCAGCTGCTGCCTTCGCTTTTTAAGTTTGAAATTGGCAATAGCATCAAATATTACTCAAAGCAGTTCTTCCTTGGGTTTCCCAGGATAAATTACAGTGAGTCACTGTGGCAGAAACTGGTTAAAAACACACATCTTCAGCTTTCACCAAAATCTTCACTTTTCTGCAGCTGAAAACTTGGGCTTACTCGTTTTTCTGTTTTCCTTTCTTTATCCTTTCTTTTTTTTTTCTTAAATAAAAGATCAAGTGGGAGAGGAAAAACCTCCAATGGTTTGCATAATGCGCAGTCATATATCACAGACTCATAGAATTGCTGAGGTTGGAAAAGGCCTCTGAGACCATCCAGTCCAACCTTCCACCCAACTTGGAGGTGCTGAGGCTCCGGGAGCAGTTTGTTTCAGTGGCTGCAAAGAGAAAGCAGCCAGAACAAGTTGTCTTCCACTTTGTTTTTGAGGGGAAAAAAAAGGAAACGTCTTTGCTCTCTCTGGCATTTTAGAGCAGTATCTGGGCAACGTATGGAGAGTGAGTGCTCGCTACAGCTGCCAGCAAAGGGAGGTCGCTGGATTCAATCCTGAAAGGAAGCAGAAGAGTCGCATTTAGTCCAGAGCTGGGCTGAACATGTGCATTATAACTGCAGCGCCGGCTCAAGGCGCAGTGTTTGTACTTGGGCTGCGAGTGTGTAGAGCTCAGAGAGGCAGAACATTGCTCAAGTAACGGGAAAGGCAGTGATGCTTCTCTCCCAGCGCAGTGCTGCCAGCTGGGTTACAAACTCCAGCCACCAGCCCGCTTTTAATACCCCCTCCTACCATGTCTGCTCAGGCTGACTGTGACAGCTCTGCACCACCAACACCTCGCACGGGGGCGGCAAAATGGGGCACCGCAGATGGGGGGAGGAAAACAGCAGATCCCTTCCTACCCTCTGAGAGCAGCTGGGCAGCCAGGCACAGGAGCAGAGCACCAGACTCAGCCATGTCTGCAGCTATCAGGGGGCCGTGGCACAGCTGCTCTCTGCCCCAGCTCCACACGTGCTGTGTGTGCCTTCCTGCTCACCCCGTTCCCTGCACAGACATTCAGAGCCCTCCTATAAACACCCCATACATAGCTGCTCAGCTGTGCCCCATGCACAGAGAGGCACAATGTGCCCTGAGTGACACTGAGGCCGTTTGCTGCCCATAGGGAAAGTCAGCCTGGAGGGCTCAGGTGCCCTCACTGCGTGGTGATGTCAAACCAACTGAGGCAGGACAAGCTGTGCAGTGCTGAGCCCATCGTGGGGGGCCAAGCAGCAGCCAAGGAAAAGCTTACAGCCATGGCTGATTTGCCCCACTGCTCCAAGGCAGCCTGTGACCGTACCCCAGCACAACACCCAGCTCCTTGACGTGAACTCTCATCTGGCCCTTGAGATATTCAGACAGCATCTTGCTTTTGAAATAGAGCTCCTGCAGCCGGTCCTCCAGGTGCATGACACACTAGAAAGCAATGAAACATCATGTGAGGGACAGGACAGCACTGCAGCCAAACCATACTAAACCAGTCTTAAAGCAGAACAGCACAGCTGTACTGTTCTCATGTCATGCCTACACGAGTAATTAGTAAGATACTGGTAAATTTTAATTTACCAGCAAGGCTTCTGCTTTTGGGTAGATGTTTTTGATGCATTTTAAAGCAGAATTAATGTGACAGCTGTATTGGTTGCGGAGCAGTGCTTAAATGGACATGTTGAACAGCTGCATCAGGAGATGCTGCAGAGCAAAACTGTGACTACAGAGAAGTAAACGAGGCAGGAGTTTATGGCATCTTTAACCTATGAAGAGAAAGGATGTTTTAAAATCACTGTCCCTCAGTCTTCATTCATACTTACAAAGTTTGGAGATAAATTATGCTTGTAAAGCTGAAGAGTGGAATGAAGCAGGTTAGAGACGAGACTGGAGACCAACACTTCTTTGCCCAGCTTGTTATCAATCATCCGCCTCTGACTGCTGGCCACCTGCACTGTCCATTTGTCCGTGTCTGCAATAATGCAGACAGCTTCTGCGATCGGTTCATCCAGAACGGGATGCTGCAAGCAGAAAACGAATAGCAGAACTCTGAGCACAACACAACGATGGCCTTCCTACAAAGCAGGGTGAGCTGGGGAGCATCCCAGCCCCCACCTCCTCCAAAACACGGGAACACGTGCTCAGAATTGCTTTCCTTCTGCTGTAAGCAGAGCTGCAGTGTACGCGAGCAGTCCTAGCACAGTCATCATTAAATATTTTCTTCCAGGTTTAAACCGTGGCACCAGCTGACAATGTTGATATTTGAGCTCTGAATAGTGAATAAAACAAACACTTAAAGTGTCTTTTAAACCCTTAAAACTGGAAGCATCGACAACCCCACCAACGTCCCGTGTTGCCCGTGTGCTTCCAGGGCAGGGCCAGCAGAGGGAGCGAGCACCAAAGCGCTGGGCTCCGCTCTACAGCCCCGGAGGTTTCTAACAGAGTGCATTTGGAAGCCCAGAATGTATTTCAGGCTGAGCTGCTGGGAGGCACCTCCTTGGGAACAGCTGATCGTTAGGTTGGGAGCTGCGGGAGAATTGGACCTTTCAGAGCATCCCAGGAGGCTCTCAGGAAATGCTGCTCGCTAAAGCATGGTGCTGTCACCACACCCTGTGGTCATGGCTGGTTTCCCGCTCATCTCATGGCCACTAGAAGGGGTGCAGGAAATAACACTCCCCAGCCACGTTCCCGTTCATGCAGGGAAGGGGTTCTGTGCAGAGGAGATGCACAACAACCCGAGTTCTGTCTCGTTCAACATCACTGCACCCTGTGGGCACACAACCAGCACCAGGCTGCAGTGTCTGAGGCTGATTTCTCAGAGCCCCATCTTCCCCAGGGCACACAGCTCTCAGAATCCTCAGTTTTTGTGCTCCAGATCTGCAGGGAAATAACTGCACTTAATTGAGAGAGGGGAAATAAATGACAACCTGAGACCAGTGAAAGCTGAAGAGAGCTGTGACAGCAAACGCTTTCGCTTCCTGCAGATCTGCAGGTTTGAAAACATTTACCTCTCCCCACTGTGACAAATGCATTTACCAAATATAGCTTAATTACCTGCACAGCATGAGACAGATCCGACACCAAGCAGTGTCTCAGCTTTTCATCGCTTCCTATTCCTTGCAGAACAAAGTCGGGGACGTAAGATGAGCAGTAGCCTCCTAGTAAGGATCGTCCAAAATTGGCAATGCTGGGCTGGACAGAGTTCACTTCAACTAGTTTTGACCTGCAAGAAAGGCGTATAGAGAGATGTGCAACAGAAAGCACCAAATTCAGTTTACAAAGAGGTTGCAGCCTCACATTTCTCATATCTATTCTCACTTCCATTCACATGCTTTCTATAAAAAAATAAACAGTTTAAAGTCAGCTTTAGCAGTCAGCCCATTGTGGAAAAAAAAAAAAAGGATACAAGCCAAGATCACAATGCACAATTAATACTTTTTTCCAGACCACTGATCTCTCCATATTCTTTTACAACCAGTGAGCTCCAGAGACACTTTTCCAATCACCGATGCCAAGTTAGCCTACATTCCTCCAAACATGTGACATGAGAAAAGGCTGCATCATTTCTGGGCTTTCTTACAGCTGAATGGTACTTACCCAGGAAAAGGAATCTCATATTCCTCTGCCCAGTCTTCTTGCTCTCCTCCATAGTAGTTACTGCTTGGTCTGGTTAGCTCGTGACCTGTATCCTCGCTTTCACTGTCACCCAGGGCGCTGTCTGAGCTCTCATTTCGTGGAATGTCCCAATCAATTCCCGGGGCCACCTTTTTCTCTGCGTTTTCTCTGTCCCCATGGGGGACACGAATAGAGATTTTCTCTCTTTGGTCCTGCTCAGCAAAGCAGTTTTTGTAGGTCTCCTGTCGAACAGAGTCCATAAATTTACAGAATTCGCTAGGTGGTTTGCTAGTCTTTGTACACAGCTTTTTAGAAAACTCTAAACTGCTGTTGTGAGTGAGAAGCTCTGCAGCTGCTTGCCCTGGAAGATCATCCATAGTCCGGGTTTCAACCGAGCCATCGTCAGTAAAATTGTCATCAAACAGACCCATGCTCTCAGCATTGTATGCATTTGGATTCCAGCTCTGATGCTCACTAGCAACTTGAGGAAAGGGTTCAGCTGTCCCACAGTCTCTATTTTGGTCCTCAACAGTTTGTTTAGCTTCACAGTTCTGATCAGCAGACACTCCTTCCTCCGCTGCCGGCGGGCTGTGGTGCCTGGCAATTTGTTCCACGACTGCCTGGCTTCTGAGCTCGATGTCTGAGTCAGGTGACATGGAGTCTCCGATGAGGAAAGTCACCTTTGTCTGAGCTTCAGCAGCACTGCAAGGAAATGCATCACAGAAGAGCTTATCTGGAGGCTTCTTTTCCACGGCTATCCCGGGTGACCGCGTCGCACCCATCGCCTGGCTGCTCGCTTCCAGCACATCTTCGTTCCTCCACATGTTTGCTGTTGCTTCCAGACCAGATTCTGCCAATGCACGTTTTTCTGGTGAAGATGACCCTGTGCACACCACGCTCTCTAGTGTAGTGTCCTGGCAGGTTCTCAGTTGGTGACCATCGGCGGCATCTTCCTGACCATCATCAGGAACAATAGTTCTGCTCTCATCTGAAGAAGTTTCCAGCTCCACCTTAGGAGTGTTTTGTGCGTCTTCTCTCTCTTGATGTGAAACATCTTCTATGTTTTGTGCAAGAGAAATTGGGCATTTGCAGTTTTTACAGCTACAGTTAGTAGTTCTCATTTCCTCAGACTCCTTTGGTAACAAGTTACCCCTGTTCTTGTGCATTGTGACAAGCACATACTCCGATTCTTCTACTTCTCCTTTCTCCAGCGTGGTAGTTATAACAGTTCCAGGCATGACTATGGCTTCATCTTCCCCATTTTCTAGCAGATGCGTCTCCTGAAGTTCTGAGCATCTGATGAAGTAAGTGAGGAAATAAAGCAGCCTCTGTACCAGATCGTGCCTTTTGCCAACCACAACTGTTTTGGCTAATCTCACAGGTGATCCAATAGCCCCATACAAGTCACCTGGAACAGGAACGAAAAGACGATTATTTTGCATCTTTAAAACAAACTCATCTTCTAAAAGACAGCTGTTGTGGCCATCTTTCAAAGGCAAAGCCCACAACAGAAAATTACTGAAGCAGAAGAGCGAGGTCAGCTAAGCTGTTATTCTGTTTTCAATACAGAAATTTCTAATGAAGCTGTTGGCATCATAAGTAAGATGACACGCTGGTCAGGGGGACATCTGATCTCACATATTAGGGAGTATTTGCACCACCTCAGTTCAGTCCCAAGCTCTGGACGCTGGTCCACGTTCCTTATATAGTCATGGGAGAGAGGAGGCATCTGCTCTGAATTACCCTGGACAGTCTGGAAACTGGGCTGAACTTTTACCTACCAAAAGAAAGCCGTGAGGGGACAGAAACCTATGCCAAGAATGCAGGCAAAAAGTGCCAGTGGCAGGTGCACAGCTGAAGCCAACATTCTCTTCCCTCCACTTGAGCTCCCCTATGGTTCAGATGGGCAGCTTGGAAGACCAGGTTTCAGATTCACCTGTATTATTCTGGAGGAGGTATGAGGGCACTGAGGGTGCAGGGACAGGGGACACAGGATCTGAGAGGCACTGAAGGCCAGTGTAACAACAGTGGGGATCCCTTGAGTCCCATCAGCTCTGCCATCAGGCTCCTCACCAAGAACCTGGCTATCCCTGCCTGTTCTGGAATAGGAACCTCACAAAAGTTTCCCTTCCCCATTCAAGTGGAAGTTTGTGTGCAGAGCAGGACAACCTGACTAGAGAGCAAGAAGATCATCTTCTCTTCTCTACTCAGCAATTAAACACAACACAACTCAATCAGCTAGGCTCTGAGACCGTACCCAGGTCACAATCCTGCACTGTGCCACTCCTTTGCCCGCTGTGCTCATCATATGTCCATTTCTCATCAAAAGATGGATTTTTTTAAATTTGCTTTTTCTAGAATCAAACTTACTGATAGCAGCATCCCAAATAAATCAAAATGGAGTTTCTTTACAGAGACAGGACAAAAGAAGGAACAGAATCCTCCATCATCACCAGGGCAGGAGATCTGTCACAGATGACTTTTTGGCTGCCATTTTACAACTGACACTGCCTTAAGAAATTATAGCACATGAAAAAAGAAAAAAAAAAAAATACAGTGAATATCTCTGAGCCTGAAATACACACTTCTGTTTTGAGTAGAAAAAAAACCCACATAGTTTCAGCTTGGAGGGGGGAAGTAACACACATCCATAAATGCCATCAGTTGTACTCCTCTGCACAGGTTAGAGGTGTTTGCCACGTACCGAGCTGTGCCCACAGGGGGTTGTAGGGGTGAGTTTTGGCCAGCATGTCCACGCTCTGGGAAGAATGCTTTTCCAAGAAGATTCGTATAGGTGGCTGTCCATTGGGCATGACCGTAGGGACCCAGGCCAGGTGGTTAGTCAGCACTGCAGTCAGGAGAGCTGGTAAAAACCTGAAAGCAAAATGTACAACAGCATGTCAAACAGACAGCACTTCCACGCTTCACGTGGATGTGGGTGGCTAACAAAGCAACAGAGGTCATTCCTTAGGTCCTCTCCTCCCACATGTGCAGAGTTTGTTTTCAGAACATGCATTTAAAGTAAAATGAAATATTTTAAACTTGTGACATCTCAGCTCCTCTGTTTGGCAATTATCAGACTTCCTATTTTGCAAGCTTTGTGTTGTAAAACATCTCAAAACGGCTTCTATAAGAAGAAGGTAGCCCTTTGTGCCCCCTGGGACATGATGCTCCAAGGAGGCTATGGATGAGGAGGAAGAGGCTGTTACCTGCTGTCACACCCATTCAGTAGCTAGGTGCTGTGCTCCTTCATGTAACTATTACACAGTTTAAGCACACATGGCTGCTCCTTCTCAAAAATGCCTCTGACACAAAGTTCTTCAATAGCAACAAGGAGAAAGGCAGCCCCGACACAAAGGCTGTGTTCTTCTGAAGCAGTTTTCACAAGCTCACTAAGCAGGTAAGGCAGAAAAGCTTCCTGAGAAGTGCTCAGGGATTTCCTGCAGTGATGCAGCGCGGTTCCTGTCAGAGCTCTCCCTGTCCCTCCCAGGAGCAGTGCAGGAGCTCAGCTCAGGCTCTCCCGCACCGACAGATGGAGCTGGTGGCTCTGCAGCCAGGGAAGATAACCAGACAAACCTCCCTGAGCCCCAAATAATGCTGTATGAGTAGCTTCAACTGTCAGGATCCCTATGGGTTACGTTTAGCCCTGTTTAGCAGAGAGAGCCAGAAGAGGAAAGCAGACTTAAAAACAGATTGCAAAGATACAGAGCTTGCTTCTCTTCTGCCTTTCATCAGTGTAAATCTTACTGCACTGAAAATAAAGCAAACAAGCTCGAATTACCATTTAAATGCAAATAAGAAGTACAGGACTCAGAATGACAGGGACTGGAAGAGGCTTTTCCCAGCAAAAATCTTCCACTGCAGTAGGAACCGATTTTTGAGAAGCACATCTGAAACCCTCACAAACCTTACAGTCCACCTTGACAAGAGAAAGAACACAAAACTGACCCCTGGCTGTGAGCTGAGGGAGGGGACAGGTAACAGAATACAGCTAGGTGACGAGGAGCAGCAGTGCCACCCCCCACACACCAGCACAGAGCTCACTGATGGGCTTCCAGCTCCAGCCCCGGTGCATCTTTGTGCTCCTTTCAGCACAGTTAGGTTTAGCAGCAGTCTGTGGTCAGACAGAACTGCATGTGCTGGGTGCCAAACCTCGTTCACCGTGTGGCAGCTGATCTGGAAGGTGGACGTGTTACACGAGGTGTGTGTGCCCTTCACCCACCACACGCTCCCTATGGACGCGTTTCAGACATTTCACCTGTACCAGGACCTACAGGATCATGGGGAAGCAGCACTTAATGAGACGTTGCCCTATTGCACTTCTGGTTTCAAACAAGGCATTTAGGAACAGTGTTTTGATTCTTTCTCGCTTATTATTATGACGAAGATTTAAAAAAATCAATTCCAGCACTGGCATAAAACATGTACGTATTGAAAAACTCAAATCCACCATACTGGTTTTTTGCAGCATTTTCCATCAAGAAGGTGAATTCCTTCATGAAACGGTGGCACAGCTGGTTCTTCTCCGGAGTCCCTGACATCATGGTAAGCCAGACAGGCTCCCCAATCCGTGGCATGGTGTACAGGTTGCAAATAGTCGTTCTGGAAAACAGACAAATATCAGAACATTAATGGGGAGTCAGCTCTTTGAAAGGTAGATAACAGCAGGATGAGGGGAAATGGTTTCAAGTTGAAGGAGGGAAGATTTAGGTTGGATGTCAGGGAGAAGTTCTTTATTGTGAGAGTGATGAAGTGCTGGAACAGCTGCCCAGAGAGGCTGTGGATGCCCCAACCCTGCAGGTGTTCAAGGCCAAGTTGGATGGGGCTCTGGGCCTGTCTAGCATTAAATGTGGAGGTTGGTGGCCCTGCATGAGGCAGGGGGTTGGAGATCCATGATCTCTGAGGTCCCTTCCAACCCTGGCCATTCTGTGATTAAACAAAGCAAAGAAGGGCAGAAATTCCCGCTCCCATCACTTATTGCAGCACTGAGGCTGCGCTGCTCTTTCTCCCACAGGAACCCCCCCCTGCAGAGCAGCCCTGCAGGTACAGCTGTGTGTGGCTGAGCTCCCTTGAGCCCAGCAGTGCTCACTGCCCTGCTCTGAATGGAGAGCAGTGAATGATTTTGTTGGGGTTATTTCCCTGCTTTCGCCGTATTTCATTCACAACCCGTAACTGCTCCGTGGTTAATTTGTGACTAGAGCAGATTCACGTGTACCTGATTTACAGAGGTGCCCTGAGGTGCTCTTTGCTGTACCAAGTGCTGCATCCCCATGTGCTCACAGAGGGACCAGGTTATGCTTTAACTCAAGTACTACAGTTTGAGCATCAGCTGCCCCATAGCTTCAAGGTTTACGCACCTACCCACACCCTTCTGACTTCACGGACAGCAGATGTATTCTTAGAACTTTGGCTATGCAATAGAACATCAGGTTGTAACCCCTTTGATTGCTGCTGAACTCATCTAAACCAACCCACAGTTTTGTTTTAAAGGCAGTGCCTACATGATGGCACTCTGAGAGCCGACACTTTCATCACACTAAAAAATTAAACCTGGAAAAAAGACCCACAAGGAAATGAGTGATCAGCTCAGGTTTCTCCCCACCTCGTGAGCTGCTTTTTCCAGAAGCGGTGCCTTTGTTTCTCAAGACAAAGATTTACGTTACCCCAGCAATGCCCAGAAATGCCTCAGATTAACACAGACCTGCGTCGATCTGAGACTCACAGCAGTCCCAGGGCTGCCGAGCACATCAGGCAAGCACACATTTGGGCTGCAGCTGCCAAATTTTCAGCGGTTTCACATTTAAAGTGAAACTGTGCAGCAGAGCTGGCACTGACCCCAGTGCACGGCAGCAGGAAGGGAGCAGCAGGGGTGAGGGTGGGAGGCTGGTGGAGTTCTCTGCCTTCTTCTGCTTTGTTTCTGCCTGCATCCAGGCCTGGTGCCCCCAGCAGAAGGACGGGGAGCCATGCCCAGAGGAAGGCCACAAGAGTGCCCAGAGGTTGGAGCAGCTTTCCTGTAGGGATAGGCTGAGAGCTGGGGGTGTTGGGCCTGGAGAAGGAAAGGTGAGACCTTCCTGTCGCTTCCCCTTTCTTGAAAGGAGCTTATGACAGGAGGGGGGTGACTTTGCATGAGGGCAGACAGCTCACAGATGCTCACGGTACCCCTGGCCCAGCTGGGCGCTGCTCCCCATTGCCACTGCAGGCTGCTCTGCTGGGCACACGCGTGTGCAAGGGCAGCGGCACGGCAGTGAGCTGGGGCTGGCAGTGGGGTCGTGGGGAGGCAGCTTTGTGTTCACTGCCTATAGAGCGGAATGGAGGTGAAGGAGGCCCAAAGAAAGGGGGAGATCCCAAGCCTGTGAATTTAAAAGCTGGATGAGTTTCAAAGCCCAAACCAAGCATCAAACCCCTCAGACACAGCTGACTGGAGAAAAATGTGACGACAACCTAAAATAAAGCCTATTTCTCCTTCTTATGCAAACTACCCAAGCCAAGCCTCCTGCAGCTAGCAGCTCCGCCGCTTTGAAAAAGAGAAACCACTTCTAAACTAAACCCAACATATTAAAATATTTGTTTTCGTTGAAAAGATAGACCGAGTCTTGTGATTCGTTATTTACTATTCTGGTAACCCTGGCTGCATCTGCAGCCGATAGTGTTTCCTCAGAGACAGATCAGATTGCTCTGGCTGGCAGCCAGCAGGCATGTGACTGCAGCACGGGGAACCTCCATGCCGAGCCCGCACGGAGCAAGGGCAAGGATTAACTGCTTGCCAGCCCTGCGAGAGCGCAGCTCTGCTTCGTCCGGGGAGGAAACAAAACAAAGCCGTGGAGCTGATATTGTAAAAAGCAGCACAAAAAATACATGCGTGTTTCTTAAAGAAAAGCGTTGCTTCTCTAGTTAGTCAGATTTAATAAAAAATAAATAAAAAATGCTAGCAATCAATAATTGAAGTTAACCCTTTCGAGTACCCCCTTCCCTCACTTGCCTTCCCCCAGCGTCCCGGTGCCCTGCAGCATCCCATGGCACATCACAGGGCACACCAACGGGGCACAGCTGGCAGCAGCCCCTGCTCTCACGGGGCAACAGAGTGCTTAAAGTGTTTGAAATCTGGAAATCATAGAATGGTTGGGTTGGAAGGGACGTGAAAGATCATCCAGCCCCGCCACCAGCTGCCCCCAAAGCTCAGGCTGCCCTGCATCCATCCACAGCCTTGGGCTCCTCCAGGGATGGGAGCACCCACAGCTCTGGGCAGCAGTGCTGGCACCTCACTGCCCTTGGAGTGAAGGATTTCTTCCTCACATCTGACCTTAATCTCCCCTCTTTTAGTTTAAAGCTATTTCCCACGGTCCTATCACTATCAGACATGTAAGTCACTCTCCCTCACCTTCATGAGCTCCCCTCATGCTCCAGGGAGGCAGAAATCAGCAGGGGTGGGAGTGAGGTGCTGGGCACTCTGAGGCTGTGGGGCTGCTCACCAATGAGACCGGCAGCTGGGGGAGGAAGCAGCCTCTTGATGAGAGGTGATGGCCTCAAGTTGTGCCAGGAGAGAATCAGGTTGGGTATTTGGAGAAACTTAGTGGCTGGCCACTGACACAGCTGCCCAGAGAGCAAAGAGTCACCGACCTGGAGGTGTTCAGAATGGTGGGGATGTGGCACTGGGGGACACAGTCTGTGGGCATGGTGGGGTGGGCTGGGGGTGCACTTGAGGTCTTTTCCAACCTCAGCAACTCTATGAGGCAGCACCCCTGCAGCTCCCCTTTCCCATCAGCAAGGCAATGCTGACCCCGGCACGGTGCTGGGAGCTGCAGTGTAATGACAAAGTGGGGTTTCCCTGTGCAGGGAGTAAAACCCACTGCTGCTCACAGCACCGTAAGCTGCTTAAAAACTGCTGGCATAAAGCAGGATGGAATCTGGCTGCCAGAAAGGAGCAGAGGTGTTTCTCTGGGCCTGTACACACTGCCTCCTCAGCACCGCTGCCTGCTACACAGGTACCCATCAGCTGCAGAACCAGCACTTCATTGGCCTCGGGGACCGAGGGAGCCAAAGTGTTTATGCAAGTGCAGTGGCTTATTTCATAAGTCATGTGTCTGCACATCTGACATCCACAGAGAGTTTTAAGCCTTCAAGTCAAGTGTTCATAGCCAAATCCATCGCCACTTTAGAACACAAAAATTGGTGCAAAATGAGTAATGGCACAAGGGCAGTCCTGGAGCTGGGCACCACATTGATGGTGACTGCACCAATGGCATCGATCTGCAGCAGCAGTCGAGGAAAGCAGCTGTGCTATTGCCTTGAAAGTCTGTCCTCACCAAAACATCTTCAAAAAAACAAAGTGCCCACAATGAGTTAAAACTGCACAGGATTACGCTGTAGAAATGGCAACCCACTGAAGTCAGCACCCTTCTTCCCTCCAGCAGAATTTGCTTAAGAGGGTAGAAATCAGAGTGAGTTTCAGGTTCAGCAAAGGACTCAGGCTCCTGACTTCCCCGTGACTCCAGTGGGGAAGCAGGCGCCCAAGGAGATAACAGCAGCCTAAATGGGTTCGCTGAAGCTGTGCCAAAATGTCTTTGCATCCTGTCTTCAGTGCTTAAAGATCCCTTTTTCCCCCTTATTGCACAGACATTGCTTTGCTGCACAATGCAGCCCCTGCACAGCACTGCGAGGTCTTTGCAGCTGGGATGGCTCCCAGCACACCGTGACGAAACCAATGCATGGCCCAGGTCTGCTGCCCCAGGAAATTCAGTTATCCGACATTAAACTGGATTTAATTCACCTCGTTACGCTATTGAAGAAGAGTAATATTTATATCACCATGGAAACCTCTGCATAAAACTGGTCGTTCCACACGGGGTTACGCAACCAGCGGGTCATGTGCACCATGTCCTACAATGGCTGGGGCGAGGAGTGCCAGCCCAGGGGACGTGACTGCCCTGCCCTTCCCTGCCCAGCTGCAGGCTGCCAGGTGAGCTGCTGGCACCACGGCACGGCCCTGCTGTACTGCCCAGCCAGAGCAATGAGCCGTGGGGTAGACGGGTGGGCCTGCAGGCACAGCCCTCCCATGCTCAGCTCCGGGTACCCACCCCTCCTGTCGCTCTGAGACTGTTTAACTAGGAAGGAAATGGAGAATGTGCAAAGTCCACCAAGTGTGGGGGGAGAGGGGATGTTTTGGGGGAAGTTTTGGGGAAAGCGCACGGGGGATGCTGTTATCAGGGAATGGGAACACAAAGAAATCACTCAGGGAGAGGAGGGGGAGGGCAGGATGAGCAGAGCAGAGGGAAACCCGTGGCTGCTTGGAGTTGCTGAACTCGTCTCAGCCCCCTGGGCAGAATCTGTGGCTCCCAAAAGTTTTGCGCATCCTCTGCTCGGCTCTTGGCACAGCTCACCCCATCCACGTGCTCTGCCCTGCCTCCTGTCCTTACCCAACACGTCCCCTGCGCTTCCCTGGGGGGAGGGTCTACAAACACAAACAAATCAAAAATACACAGTGCCTTTCCCCTGAAACCCCACCCAGCCCATGGTGCTGAGCTGCAGATAAATGAGTGAGCCCTCAAGATCCTTCCTGCTGGGTAACACACCTCCCAGTATCCGAACTCTCTGGTTTAAACATCAGCACGTTGTCTGCTGCCATGTCTTTAAAAAGGAGCTCTATGCTGGCTGTGAAAGGAAGCACCCTGCCACTCCCATCTGAGAGGGGATGAATCACTTGAAACAGATGGATTTCATTTTATTTTCCTCTCCATTACTTAAACTATGGAAAGAACATAGTTAAATGTCAGGGATGTGCTTATCTGTGTTACTACGTATATTAACTGCTGAGAGAAGCTCTCTGCAGGTACTGATAGCAAGAGACTGCAGCAGTGTAGTTTTCTGAGTGAAGAAGATAGATCTCCTTCCCAGTACTGGTTATCTGAAACTCATTCAGAGAGAATTTAGAGCGGGGTGAAGGTCTTACTTTCCTCACACATCAAGAAAATACCAACCAAAGGAGCCCAGAGTGGGCTTGCAGTTCTCACCCCCCCAGTGGGTCTCAAGACAAGAGGTTGCTGGGAGCTCGTTACCACCTAAAGCACAGAAATCGTTGGTCACTTCTGCTCTGCTCAGACTGTGGATATGCACACTTGGCAAAACCAAAAACCACAAACAGAACAGGATGGCCTGCTCTCTCCAGGTCCTCTATGGTACTTCTTCTGAAGAAAATGTTAGACATTATACGCTACATTTCTAGAAGAGAAAGCATTTTCCTTTTGAGAAAGACCTCCAAAGTCCTGAAAATCTTGCACTAAGGAGGAGGACCTTCTAGACTGCTCAAGTGCTTTTGAAGAAACAACCACAAAAGATATGAGAGAAACTGCTCACCTGAATTCATTGAGGGCATCAACAATTCTGTTGTATGCCAAACTCCGCTGACTGGCATCAGCTGATCTACGACTCATTTTCATAGCCTTGAAAACAATCATTAAACAGATAAGTAACATCAGACATAGCTACAGAAGCAGCAAAAATGGAAAACAAAGTCATGTGTTTGACTTTATCTGTCATGCAACTAGTCATGCAAATAATTTTTTTTCAAGTGATAAAATGATGGTACAAGTGCCAGCATTCCTATCTGAGAAAAGATAGGTGAGGCTCATGCCTTTGCAGACTCATTCTCCTGTGCTTTTCATCTTTAAAGGCATAAAAAGGGTCAAAGTTTTTATTGCAGTGGCAAAGTAACCACTAAATATTTGCTAGGAGAGAGATGTGGAGCAAATCTAACCACATATTTGAAAGTTTCCTACATATCAGAATCAGGGCTTAAGATGAAATAAATAAAAATAAGTGAAAAGCTTGACATTTATTTACAGTCTGGAATATCCTAGAGATAGGCTCTTATCCTGCAGTCCCCAGTGCTCAGATACAGCTGAAGCAGGGAAGTAAAAGCAGCCTTGAAAGCACCTTTCTTCCTTTGCTGATCCAGAGCTTGCTGGGAGCCAATGCAGCCTAAGGCCTGTTGTCATTCCAGCAGTCTCAGTAGTATAACACAGCAGCTCTCTCTGTGCTCTGTGCTGTACTTTAGCAAGCAATAGACACATCAGAGATGTTGTGGAGCACAGATCCTTGCTGGTGCAGTTTCATTATCAGGCAACAAGTTGATCCCACTTTTGTGAACGAGTAACAGGAGTAGGAAACAAAATGGGCTGAAAGGGAACTTACAGCGATACAAGCAAAGAATCAGAAGAGGCTGTGTTTACCTGTTCTATTGCACTCTTCAGTTTGTTCATGTGACTTTCAAAAAGTGGGAAGTGAGAGAAGAAGAATTCATTAAACTTGTTGTTTTCATCTTCATCTCTTGAGAGTGAAAAAATAACTCCGATTGCTATCTTCTTCTTCCTAACAATTCCTGGGCTAGGACCAGAGCTGTCATCTGACAAGTTAAAGCTTTCATCCATGGACCTTGAAACATGGAAAAAAATAGAAAGTTAATGCAATCCACTGTTTAAAGTTGTACCTTGGTTTTCCTGTGTAAGTAAATTCCAGAACATTTAACTTCAGCAAACGCCTTTTGTTTGCATTCCTTGTCAAATCAACACCATCGATAACCACTTTGCAATTCTTCAGAAGCAGCCATTAGCTGGCCCTGCAGACAGAAAATCTGGAGCCAGATTCTAAGCATCGGTGGGATTAGAACATGGCATCCTCACTCTTCCTTACTTCTACCAAGAATTTCCATTCTGAGTAGGATTTTAGGGCTTCTCAACCTCAAAAGTACAGCCTACAGGTTTATATTTTGCTAAGGGTCTCCCAGTTAGTGCAAATGGCCTCAAGAAAACAGAGACTACAAAGATCAGGTGTCGAACTACTGGCTGACTTACACCCGCTGAAAGCAACAGCAAGGACAGACGTGCATACGCAAGGGCAGAATCAAGCTGAAAACAGTGGAAAAGCATCCAGCATTATCAATTCCTGCTCACCATCTAGGGAAGACCCCGTTCTCCAAGCTGGTTGTCTGGCTGCGCCGCCAACGCCTCTGGTAACTGCTGGCACAGCTCTTGTTGAACGAGGAGCCCGGAGATGGAAACGGAGTGATGAGCAGACTGCTAAGAGATGCTGCAACAATTAAATAGATAAGATATATCAATCTCTCCAGAAAAAAAGAATATTTGGAAAATAATACCAGCAACCAAACTATGCCCCCGAATATAAACTGGTGTTGCTCACAAAATGCCTTCTCTTTTGCTTATCTACGCTTCTCATCTGAAAATAAGAAGTCTATAACAACATTAGCAAGCTATACAAGCACTGCAAGGGTGGAACAGTCTTGCAGCTTTATATCATAAGCAGCACACAGGCTGCACCTTGCTCATCAACCCTGAGTATTGGGAAATAAACTCTTTCTGGAAAGGAGTAATGTTGTGCATCTTTAAAAGCCTTCCCAGCCCTACCCCTAAGTGCCCAAACCCCTGAGTGGGGATGGCAGTGGCTGGGGGGCACTGGGGATGCTAGCTCATGTTTTAACATTAACATCATCCTCAGTTTGGTAAGGAGATGACAACGAGCACTGCTTGGAAATGCCGTCCACTCATTTCAATATTTAATTTGGCTTGC
The DNA here is from genome assembly GCA_035772895.1 of Perdix hodgsoniae. NCBI lineage: Eukaryota > Metazoa > Chordata > Aves > Galliformes > Phasianidae > Perdix > Perdix hodgsoniae. Next base: position 1,550,859 of record JAPSGF010000035.1, on the reverse strand, counting down.
CTATTTGCGATGTGCTTTAATAAATCACACTGCTGTTCAGATAGGCTCTGTGGGGCTCCTATGAAACAAACACCCTCAGTGCACGAGGCAGTAGTCCCATGAATGCTTATATGGAACAAAAAAAGAGATCACGTTTCAGCACAGAAACGTTACTTTATGATGCCTGTGTGTTTCAGTAACATGACGGGTGAGCATCCAGTGACTATCACTGAATGTTTTCTGAACTTATAGGGTTAATGGAACTGACATTACCAGATCTTGCTATGCCGCTGTCTCTGTCCTCATTCTGCTCCCTCCCAGGCATATCCATAGGGTTGCTGTGAACTGTAAAACAAGGAATACCAATTAGCAGGGGAATATACAGTTCCTTTCTTGTTTGCCGATCTCCATGTAATTAATGAAACAAAAACATGCTCATTAATTCAGATCAACAGCACTGCACAAGGCCATCACCAAGAAAGGCTGCTTAGCTGAGCAAGCCAAAGCACTGATCTCAAAAGCTCGTGTGTAATTTTCTGAAGTCCATACATCTATTTTAGACCAAATTGCATCAGGCTCACATTCACTGTTTCTTTACATCAGTAGCTTTCAATAAAGTTTTATTCTACTCAGAGGATGTTCACCACATAGCTCAGAGTATAGACACACAAAAAAAATCAACACTCCATTCCTCTAACATCATTCCCATCTATTATATAATTTTAAAAGCATTTACAATGCTGTCTTGAAAAAAATAAATACTTTTAAATTGCAAGCAGTGCATTGGTTGTTCAACAAAGCCGTAAGCCGTCCAGAATCACAGTCTGCATTTACAGAAGATCAAAAGTGTATCAGGCTTAACAGCCTCTACACGTGATGTATTTTACAAATACGCCTGTGAAATAGAAGCTACTCAGCCATGGAAATAAGACCCATCTAATAAAAGCAAGAGGCATCCACTTTATATCAGCGTAGGTTAGCTTTAATTGTTACAGCTTGTTGAAGCGAATCCAGACGAAAATAGCTCGATGCTATTGTGACAAATTATTTCTAAAAAGATGAAATCTTGTATAAGCAAGTTCACAAAAACAGAAAAACCAACCAAGCAGCCCCACAGAGGGCTATTTAAATACCTGCTGTCCTCTGTATCCAAAAAGATAAGAGAGCAGAGATCGCTGTCTGTTTTGTATTTAAAAAAATATCAGTCTTATTTCCAGGGCAGTGCTACCACCGCACACGTGGCTGTCCCAGCAGCTAGACTAGGCACACAGCACAGCACACAGCACACTGCAAACCTGCAAAGAAAGAGGCGCTCCGGATCAGGCGGAGCGGACCTTGTTCAGAGAATGCCCGCCTGGGGCTGCAAAGCTGTGAAAGACCTACATGGCAAAACGTAAAATACACATGAAAGAATGAGGTTAGTAAAGCAGAACAGTCTGTAGGGAGGGGGCCTGGGCAGGGAGAAGATACAAGCCAACACAAATGCAGAGTAACGTTTGCAGGAGAACAGCGCTTACGCTTAACAAGAACGTTGATTCAGGGAGCATGGCTCACAGTGGAACTACACACTGCTTATGACATTAAAATAATAGACAAAGCTTCACACCGTTTCCCATACAAGGATGGGGCTTCTGTCCACGGCCCGTATTTATTTCTATTTTCCTGAGTTGAAAATGATTAATTTATGCAGGCTCCGAGCCCAAGCTGATCACAAACAGGAGATTCATGGTGGAGGACAATGTTTGTTTTACCATCACGCTGTGGGGTGTCTGGGCAGTGCTGTCACTGAGGAGAGGAGCAGGCAGACATTGCTCTTGGTGGAACCAAGAGAAGACGCCAGGCTGAAGGAGCTGCTCTGAGAGCAGTCAGTGTGCTGCATCAGAGAGATGAGCACACGGAAAGCACAGCGTTAGCAGCCTCCTTAGTGGCTCATACTGAGAGCCCTATGGGCTGCAGGTATCCAAAGGAAGGAGTGTATTTTCTACACACAGAGCTGGCTATTCTCACAAGTTAATTGCTAGCCCCTCTCCTAGACTGGAAGCTACTCATCAGTCCAGGCTTAACTGATTACAGAAAACACAAAGGCTGCACTTCAGCAAAGCTCCCTTCCATTCTCATAAGTCTTGATTCCTTGGTAAAGGAAGGGACACTTAGTGCTTCTTTTTGCTTTCTTCTTTATCCAGCATGTCTAGAGAAGCAGCTTGTAAATAGTTCCCAACCAAAACACACAGAGCCTCCTCCTGCTGCAGCCTGGCAAGGGCCATGAGTCAGAAGCAGTCTTTGGTATTTAACGCCGTTGTTAGAAATGCTGCAGTTACAGATTAACTTCTTTGCCTATTTTACCCATGGTTCCCCATGTGCTGAAATAAGAACTGTAAACAAACACTGCTGAACAGAACGACAACAGTGTGCAGCTCAGCTGCAAAGCACTTCCAGCATCCTCCTCCTGCAGGCACCTCCTCCCTCCCTGCTGGGTGCCCAGGTGCCACAGGCTGCTCCTGCATCAGATTCAGCCTAAGAGCTCCAACAGCTCCACGTGAGCTCACAGATTACGTGATGTAACACTTTTGCCAGCATAAACCACAACAAAACCTTAAAAGTATAGGAGTAGGGTTTCCCTGTCTCACAGAGAAGAAGCCAACAGGGAGGGAAGCAGACACTTGCACCCAACAAGAATTAGAACTGTGTAAAAGAGGGAAACCCACTAACAAAGATAGCAAATTCACTGCATACTTCGAACCCCAGAAAAGTACATTTTACAACAGTATTCTGGAAAGTAAGTGAAAAAAGAAGTCCCTTATTCCACCTACCATTAAAGACATCTTGTTTGGAAAGCAAACGATCTAAACTGCGTGGAAGGCAAGATGTGCTCCCATCTGAGCAGTGAAGTACAGTATCTTTACTATTAGATTTCACATTAGGAAAAGTCAACATCCGCCACTTTGTTACCTAATGCTCACAGAGCCTTGACCCACAGCACTCCCACAAATGCTGACAGTCAGAGGCTCCAGATGGTTTTTCAAGACTGCTTAGCTTCCAAGATCAGACCAAATAAACAATCTGTCTAATCTGATCAAAAACTGAAGTGTAACTGTGCAAGGTTAACTTAGCATGGAATATACAGCCACATGTGTTCAGGTGGCCAGAGTACAGAACAGAATGGAAATTATTAACAAAAATAAAATTGGGGAACTAAGCCAGGCAGAATCAATCCTGCCTGATCTGAAATGCGGTGCTCAGAAAATTCTACTGATTATTTTCCAACATTTTCTGTATTTGAATTCAGATATACTTAATATTTCTCTATGGAGTTTTATACACACACATAACAGCTCTGCATGTAATTAAGCCACTGATAATTTTCTGAACTGCCTAATTTCTTCACCTGTTTTCCAAATTACCATTAATTTTCTGTTCAGATCTTAGCTTCCCTTTTTATTTTTGCACTTGATTCTACTTAGACATTCATATCATAGAGCCTGTGGTTACTCAGCTAAAGATACCAGGAAATAAAATCTGTTTGTAATTACCTATATTCCCAAGAAGTCCGTTCATAATTGTACTGTGGTCGGGCTTTAATGTATTGCTGTCTTGATTAATGAACTCAAGACTGTCCTGCAACCTAAAAGACCCAGAAAATAAAACATACAACAAAAACAGTGATTTGTATTTCAGTAAAACACAGTGTCACTATATTAAGACTCAGACAGAATGGACGAGAGAAGAATGCAGGCTTACACTGCCACATTCTGAGCTGGGTCAATTAACACATACAAAATTAAAGGCTGAACAGTTCAAAGCCAGATCTGCCTATATGCAATAGGAATCATTTCTGGAGGACTCACGTATTCAGACTTCCATAGATGCTGCTTCCAGTGCGAGCTGTGAAAACCTTGCTGAGCATGAGCTGAGGAGGTGAGCTGGAGGATAGAGAGAAAGATGTTAGCTAGAAGCAGTGCCAAGATTGATTTTCATTTCCATTTCACACCCTCCCAGATCATAATTTACAGCTCTAAAGAACAACATAACAGCCTTTTGTGTCCAAAGTGATGTCAGAATAACTTAAAAGCAAACTCAGAAATTCCTTTTCCCCAACATTTGTGACTTTCAATTCATTTAAAATCAGCACTGAGGATTACATCTTCTGACAAGACTAGTGGTGAAAAGCAAAAAGATCTTACCGGATCTGGTGAATTTTCAAGGTGGAGCCCTTATAGCTCATGGCCACAGAGCCAAACATCATCTCACCAAGCATGTTGGCATCTGAGGAGCACCGAGAGCCCTGGAAAAAAATAATAATCCACTTGTTTAGAAACACACTTCTACCTAAGGTAATGTACACCTAAGGAAAACTGTCCTTATTTAAAAGATAAACATGCAACATCTTTCTGTCAAATACACCAAGTTGAACAGTTCAGTACAGACAGTGCTAGCAAAGAAAGGGATCTTCAAACTGGCAGTGCAGTAAACCAGTAAAATCATCCAACAAACCTAAACCACCCCTGGGGGGGGGGGGGGGGGGGGGGGTCAATTCACACTGCAGGAAGTCAAGGCACTAAGAATATCAGACTGCAGTTACACACTTTGATGAAAGAAGACCATTAAGCCTAAACCTAGTATCTGCTGGACAAGAAGTTCCAAGTTCCATGGTGACTTTATATCAGTTGTGAACTGAAGCCCAGTTGGATCAGAGTTTCCTGACAAAACTGAGCTGTATCTCAGCCACGGATGGTAGTTTGTCCTTAACACATCATTCCGTGGTGTTTCCTGGTACACATGTGATGGTAGCAGAAAGGAGCTGCAGCACTGCACAGCACAGAGCATCCATCCCCTACGGGCAGCTGCTGAGGGCTCACTGCAGGGCCTGGCTGCAAGGGGCCACCACTGCAGGGCACCACCTGGACACAGTGCTGCAGGCACTAACCTGAAATTTAAACGCTGCTCAGGGCAATCAGCTGCAGACAACTGCTCAGATGACAGCCATCACAGTCGTGTGCTTTCAGTGACTGAGATTACCAACCCTTTATGCAGGGCTGTTTCTTTTCTAGGTTGGCAGCATATGAGGATTGGCTCTCCATTTCTCTCTTGCCCTGAGTAATTCAAAAGATTGTGGTTGCTCACTCACAGTGCTCACAGGTATCCGAGGTGTGTGATAACTCAGAACACTTCTTCAGAGTAATCCTTCCACCAAAGGGCCCTGAAACCAGGCGTGGAAATAGCCTTGTGTTGGGAAATTACTAAGTGCCACATCTCCCTATCCCTTATCCAAGCCCTGAACAAGCAGGCTCCTCACCCTGATTCCTAAATAGGCTTGGGATTTATCTCACTATTTTGCCCAGTCAGGCAGTGAGCTCAGAGCACAATCAAGTACGGGGTGTCCACACCTCGGGTTCCTACCAGAAATGAGGCGTGATGTGGAGATGACCACTCCATGTTGCTACTCATGCTAGCCCTCAGAACAAGGACAAGAACAAGGAAATGCTAATCAGCCAAAAAGCAGCACACTTGTAGCACTTCTCAGCTTTTAGCTCTTCTCAAGCACTCTCAATTAAGATGGCAGAACACTAACAGCCATACTGTTAACCTCTGAAATCTGCTATCAGTGCAAGAAAGACAGGGGACAACTAAAATAGCAATCACAGCTATAAAAATGAGGATGGAATTACAAAGTTTGTCGGTGTTCATATGTCAGGGCAGGCATCTGATGGGGCACACAAATGTCCAGCTTTACTTTCCAAGATTTCACACTGCCTACCGGTCTGGGTGAACTGGAGGTAGGATGGGAAAACTGAATGCTAAAAGTGGCTGGTGCAGCTCAGGAGCTCCAAGGAAGGAGAAGCATGAATGGTAATGCCTCTGGGAAATGATGGGGCTGTCAGCATCACCAAATCCCAGTGTAAGAACACTGCAATTACTACTTCCAAATACGTTATGGCTGTTACTTTTAAATCTGTGGCAGATCTCCAGTTGAAGAACTTCTTCTGAACACATTTCAAGCCCTTGATGGTCACTTTTGGTTTCCTGCTACAGTGCAAATCTAATTCTGAACATGAGGAAAGAAACGCTTCAAAATAACGTATTGATTTTTCTTGTCAAGAAACCATATTAAAAAAAGAAAATGAAAATCAGCTGCTTTCAAATTTAATTACAGGGATTTCCCTTTTCCCTGAAAGACAGAGACAAGCAATGCTGAAGGCACACAGTGTGGTATGGTGCACCCTTGGTCTCCTTCAGTCTGGCATTTCACCTGCACTTCATGATGATAACTTCACTTTGCATAACAGAAGGTGCACATATTTAATGCAGTGAATAAGGAAACACAGCTACAGATCAACTCTTTGCCTTTAATTCTGCAAAATAAAGATCTCTTGAGACCAAAGTAGAGTGCAATCAACTGAGGAAAGGGGTTAAATATTAAAAACTCAAATGAAAAATAGCCAAGGAGCATCTGGCAAAAAGGGCCCATCCCCCAGCCCCGACAGCTTGGACACAAACCAGCGCCCCAGGTCATATTTACAAGCATGCATTTAAAAAAAGATCGTAAAATACCAACAAGTGTTTCTTATTGCACATTAGCATAAGAGAGGTTGTAAAATTATCATTATTTGGAAATTAGATTTTTGAATATATTACCTCAAGCATTTACTGTTTACTGTACATAATGTCCCATCAATAGCTGAGCACGTATATGAATTAACAATGCTATAGATATATCTCAAATGTCACCACCAACAGATCAGGGAGTCTTTCAGCCCTGAGAACACAGACTGACAGGCACAGAAGAGGTGACGTTTGAGCAATAATGTGCAAAAACTTGCATTGCCCTTTCCAAAGAACAATTAAAAATGCTCACCTTAAGTTCAACAATAATGAAACAAGGAAACCAAGAACTATATAAAAAGTCCTTTTAACACTGTATTGTTTGGGCTTCCATTTTATACCGTTGAAAAAGCAACAGAAGAACACATTAAGTAGCTTCCAAGGCTACAGAATAGAGCAGTTAGAAGATAGAAAATAGCAGGCTGGCGGATGCCTGGACAAACTTGCTAGGACCCTTTCATGCACAGCTTGAAAAGAGTACGGGGAATGCAGTAAATGATTCACAGCAAAACTCTTTGGAAAACCAATTTAAGCTGGAAGTTTCTTGCACACTTTCTGAGCCAGACACGGCCACACATCCATTCACTAAGACAGTGACTAGGTGATATATATGAGGAAACGAGGACTTCAAAAGGAAAACTTTCCACAACTTCAAAATATTCTGCCATGCTAACCATGAAAATTAACGTTCTTTAACTCTTGACCATTGTTTGCACAGAGGCTGCCCAGCAGGAGAGAGAATTTCAGGGTAGTGGGGGAACGTCATTTGTCTTGGTCAGACAATACCCAAAGGAGGTTATTCTGTGCTGCAAGGAAGCTGCTAACCACAGCAAAATGCCCTTCCAGGAAGGCAGGAATGGAAAGCAGACCTTCAGCCTTCACCTTACTGAAGCTGTGGAAAAGAGTGTGATGAGAAAGAGAAAACAGGAATATGCAGCTCGCCAAATATAGCAAGAGCCAACGTGACAGAATGAAAGTCAGCACTGAAAGGTTCTTCATTTGTATCTACGGTAGATTAAGACATCAGTGGTGCTGTACTTCAGAATACGGCGTGGAGATAGCAGCTTCCCTCAAACACACAATTACTTCATTACAAAGAGTGGAAGGGCTTAGTTCTATTTTAGGGTGGCTTAATATAAAACACTTGTGATCCATGGAAGGGGAGATGACAGTAATATATCCGTGTCAGATGACTCTAGCTACTCTCATGGCCAAAATCTCTTATGTAAAATGTAATGCAAATGCACTGAATCCCTCGTTATAAAGCTGTTACACAGACTGTCCCCATAGGGAGCATATTTCTGTGGTGCTTCCCTGGCATTTGGCTACAAAGTAAAACAAACTACCTCGTTTCTACCAAGATAGGGTACGTATGCCAAGCGTGATCATACTGAACGAGTGTTATCACCAGGTCACAAGACAGAACAAATGCCTTGGAGAAGCTTCTGCTACTCAATACCCATCCTGAGAGCCCCAGCTGGTTGGTTTTAAGCGACGAACTCAAAGCTACAGAATTAAACATGACTCGGTCAGAACCAAAGTCTGGTTTTATGAGAAACTTCTCTCCACCAGCAGCATTTAATTTTGAGTGTTTTAAAACATTTAAAACCTCACCTGCTGCGTATATTTGACAGCTATACCAAAAAAAGGAAGGGAAGTCTCACCTGATATTTTGGGCATTGTTCTTTTGCATCGGAGAATGAGGAGGATGAATTGATTGAACTATCCAAAGACGAAGAGCTATCTCCTCCAGGCTTCAGCTGGCAGCATTTCCCAAACACTCGCACCTGAGCATCGCTGCAGAGTTTCTGAAATACAGACATGCACCACAGTAAGACCCACAGCCATGAAATCACCAATCAGCAACACTGCACTCCCCTGTTTAGGTATGACATTTAACAGCAGAACGGCTTATGCCCCAGGAAAACGTTTAACAGAACATTTATTGCATCTCTTGTGGCATGGCTGGAGGAAAGCAAGCTGAGCTGTTTTAATCCTAATGAGCCAGGAGCCAACAGCTCTCTCCAACTCCATCTTCCCAAGCAGACACCCATCTCTAAAGCTCTACCAGGCTCAGGAGGAAGGATGGCCACAACAAGGGGCTCCCTGTGCTGTCACTGCACTGCTGCTGCCCACTGGGACACAGAGGTGGCACAGCAGTGACACGCACAGCCTGCACCAGTGCTGTGCAGACTGCAGCGATGGGCAGCTCACAATGTACAGAAACACACAGATCAGGAGTGACTGAGCCAAACAGCCCAGACTTTGGGAGAGATTCACATTCCAAGGTGAATTGGAGAGAAGAGGTGCAACTTGCAGCTCTCCCAGCTGTTCTCCCCAGCTGCCAGTGCCATGCTGCTTTCCCTATGGTGGCCACACTCCTTGTTCTTCCTCTGCCAGCTGTTCCCTGGACTTTTAGAATAGCAGCACAGAGGTGACACATTTCCTTTGCTTTTACTATGAGTGTGCTGTAAGGCTGAGCACGGACAGAACTGAAAACCACAGCTGGTCTTACAGAAAGGCCAGAGAAGTTTCACAAAAGGATGAAGAAATGGTCCAAGCGATGGTTTCTGAAACGTCGTTCAGAAAGTGTAACAAAAAGGGAGTTATGAGGGCTCAGACAGGGCTGCAGCCAGAAGGCTGGGTCATCTGATCTCTGCAGGGACCCTATGCACACAGTATCACCAATACTGGACTGGAGATGCTCCACCACTGTTCGGTTCAAAACCATTTGTCGTTTCACCTTCGAATCCCAGCAACCTCAGCAGAATCAGCACACGTTAATCAATGCCATCTAGGCATTAGGCAACCCTCTGCACCGAAGGATCTCAAAGGACTTTCCGCGTGCTCATTAAACTTCAAAACACCCACGCAAGGTTGGGATTATTTACATTTGCTGGTGTGCAGCACTGAGAGACAGAAATAGTCTGCACTTCACGTTACGTACTAACTGCCCTAAGACTTTCTCCATTAACGTTTCCTACTCAATCACCAAACCAGTAAGAGCAAGCTGGAAGCAAAGAAAACTGGAAAGAAGGTTCAAAGGACAGATGGAAATGCAAAGTGCTGTTACATGGCACAGCTTCATCTCCGGACTCACAGGCTTACATCACGAGGTCCCACTTCAGGCAAGAACATAAGCGTGTTTCAATCTTTAATAGCCACAAAGAAAAGGAAAAAGTAGAATAGGAAAAGGGTGAAATCTCCAGTTCTGGACCTGGGCCTCTTTCAGTTCTGGATTTCTGCACCTCTGCTCAGCCATCAGCCACGGCTGTACACAAGCAGCCTGCATGCACTGCTGGAAGGATGGCAGATTTTGGCAATGGGAATCCCATGCCTCTTCCCCAGGCTGTGCAGGTTGATGTGTGGGTTTTTTTTGTGTTTTTTTTTTTCTTTCCATCGCGTGGTTTTTATTTGGGCCAAACCGTGGGCAGGTTTAGGCAAAACAGTGGAAAATGTCGGGGTTTACTGAGCTCCACATGGCAGTCTGCACGGCTGCTCCAATTATAGAGCTGCTGCCACAGACAGCCTTAAGGAAAAATGTGCAGACAAATCAGTAATTCTGTGGCAGAGGGGAAGGAAGCATTCACCAGCCGCCGAGTCCTGTGCTTTACTGACATGCATGCCCTCCCATAGTAGTATCCTCTTATTACAACATGCTGGTGAGTACGTTGAATTCATGCAATATGTAGATTTGCTAATGCCTCGTATCTGCAGCTCGAGCACAGTACACAATGGCTGGAACATGTGAATGATAATCATATGACTTCAGTAGGAACTCGTGAACTAGAATTGCATTTTATCTCTGACACAAACAACAATGTCCTAGGCTAGGCAAGCATCATGTGATAAAACCACATAAAATCCACAGGGTTACAGCAGCTTTTGCAGGCAAACCACATTTCAGCTTGCATTTTTCATCTGATGTTGAAAGTTCCCTCTAAAATCTACTACTACAATTGAGCTTCCTTCAGACTGTAAAACCAATAAATGCGTTTTTAAAAGAGCTGCATTTTCTGTGCATTAAAAGAATAGGCTGAGTTTGCAAATTACTGGCTTTAAATTCATTTTTCCTCCTCCTGCATTTTTCTGCAGAGATCCACCAGGGAGTCTGGCATCTTGAGGCAGCAGCTGCCTAATTTAAATAGGGAACCAGAAAAATGGTCATTTGGTATTTACAGTGGTATTTAATGAACCAAGACTCCTGTGAAAAGCCAGTAAAGGAGGCCAGGATCTTTCAGAAACCCAGCTTTACAGAGCATTGCATATAAAATCTCACCTGAAATGCAGAATACTAGCAAACTGTGGTTGTTGCCACTGTTAAAAACATCTTGTGCTTAAGAATGGTCAATGGGATCAAGCACCTGCAATGTTCCTCTCCTCCACAGTTACTAACTATGAAAGGTCAGTGCAATTTTAGATGCACCCAGATAGCATGCAACAAAGGAGTGGGATTATTTGCATTCCAGTACCACATCCAAAGCATAAGCAAGGTGGAATTCCAAAAGTAAAACGCTACCAGATTATTTTTGAATTGTATTAGGAACATTTTCTAAGCCACGGGTTTTCTTTCCAAGTACACACAGGTGCAATAATGCACTCTCTAGGCACAGAGCTGCTGGATGCTGCAGGCACTGCCGGTGCCGTGCTGCTTTCCCTATGGTGGCCATGCTCCTTGTTCTTCCTCTGCCAGCTCTCTGCAGATACTGCCCAGCTCCAAAGGCTTTCTGACAGGCACAGTTCTTACATTAGAGGTCATAATTTGCTGGAAGACGTGGAGACCTCCCAGGGAGTTCTGAAGAAAACATACAGTGGATGGCCTTTATAGTAAAACAGGGTACAAAGTAGGTTTCTGCTCCTGGAATCACTTTTCTCCACTTCTACCAGCAAAAACTTTTAACTCTTTGCCACAAGGTCTATAAATTCCTCGGTAAGTGGAAAGCACACACAGTGCTATGCACAGGAGGAGCAAGTTTGGGTTTGGGGATAACAAGACAGCCAAGAAGAGCCTAGTGCATTGAACTAATGCCAGGCTGTGAGCGTGTGTGTTAGGGGCTGCGAGTGACAGAAGGAAGAGAAATGTCATCATATGTTTTACACTCTCCTACCACTCTGTAACAGCCGGTGCTCAAATATCACTGTGGTGGTGGTTATGGAGAAATCTGTATTCAAATAAGGCTGTCATTATTTGGAAGCACCGTACCCCACTTCCAGAACGGGCTATTAAGCCAAGGGTAGCACACAAAGCTGAAAAATTACTCCAAAATTGATAACTCTTCTGCTTTATTAATATGTGTTGGGCTGAGTGTGTAATTAATATAGGTCTAGGAGTGGGCACTCTTTCCTTCCCTTGCAGTGCTGCTGTAAAAATCCAGGTCTCTCTCTTAAAGGCAGATGTCAAGAGCTACTTTCTCACTTGATTTCCAGAGCAGCCAAGTTCCTCTATTACTCACAGAAGAGTGGGAAAAGTAAAAAGACAAGCCACTGCCTCCTCACTGGGGTTCTCTAGTTCCTGTTCGTATGCACAGGAAGGGCAGAGCTGGGAAGGAGGGCTGGGTCTGAGCTGCTTTCTGCTGGTGCCTTTATCACTGGCCCTGCCACTCTGGAAACCTGTCCACTGCGTGTCAGATAGGGACTGGAGTCTCAATTTCACACAACTCACCTAAAAGCAAAAGGCTCACTATCCGATTACTAATCCCTCAAAGCAATTTGCTGCTCAACATTTATCCAGTGCTGTAGTATATTGGAGCACGCAGTTAATCCTGGCTTGTTTAAAACAGCATGCTTTTTTTTTTTTTTACTTTGGGATAAATGTGACATTTGGAGTGAAGGAAACTGCCACACTAGGGGATCAAGTATCATATGACCTTTCAGTTAAATTGTCCCAAAAATAAAGACGACAAGGTTACACGGCAAAGGTGACTCTTTTGCTCCCCAAATCTACACCCATGCTCTTTTTTAAGGTTGCACCTCTAGATCTCAAACTCTGTATCCCTGGTCCTCTCTCTCTCTTCCATTTCTTCCAAAAAAACCACCAAACCACGGAGCATTCTGGGTGCTGGAAGCAAGATGCTGCCCTCTTCCCATTCTTCTCCTTTCACCCTTCCCAGCCAAACCAGCTCTGGATCTGGACTCAGCACAGTGCACCATTCAGCTCTTGTTTTCTTCTCTCCTTCCTCATCCTCCTGCTCCCTCCACACCTTTGTCCAGGCTCTTCTTTTGACTTAGGAAATCTTTCCGCTTTGTACGGTCAACCAACATCTTTCTGCAGTCCTCAGCAATAAATGCTTCCTTGTCATGGACAACACAAAAGGAAGACAAGCAGTTAAACCAAACCGCTACAAACTGAACCCATTCGGTTGGAAGCAAGGTTCCCCTCCCAGCTTCTCCCATTTCCTCCCACTTCTCCCTTGCAGCACCATTTCTGTGGCACTCCTGTCCCATTCGGTTGCCAGCCCTGTGCACCCCAGCTGGCCTCTGCACCGTTAATGTGACATAACTACACAGAGAGCAGCAGCACGGTGCAGCATGAGAGAAGTCTTCACAAAGGTTAGCGTGAACCGGTGTCAGGGTTGGGAAACCAAGCACTGAGGCAAAGTCAGGAAACGCAGAACGAAGGCTGAGAGCTCAGGGCTGGCTGGGCCACCTGGGACCTGCACCCTAAAAGCAAACAGGAGCTGCGTGTCATGCTTGGGTTGAAGTGCAGAGCTCGGGAGTACCTGTGCTCACACACATCAGGGCTGGAACACCACCTACACTGCAGCACGGCCACGGGTAGGCATGGCCAGGCTTTGTGCTGCCGTGAGAAGGAACAGAGGAATGAACGTGCTGGCAGAGCGCAGCCACAGGCTGCAATGCGGGACAAGACGTGCAGTCTCACTGGAAATGAGACCATAAGGAGGAGTGAGCTCAGAAGTAATTCCTGAGGGGAGGCAGTGGATCTGACCCAGTGCTCCGCTACCCACTGGGCTGAGCAAGTCCACGGGATGTGCGTGTCTGGGTGTGGGCTCAGGCTGTTTAGCAAAGACGTCAGCAATGCCCACCTCTGTCACACACACACCTAACACACAAATGCCTGTTCTGATATGCCTGCTCGAGGTCTAGAGTCACTCTCTGATGGGTACCCTGACCCCTGAGAAGATGAGGAAGCTACCAAGGCACTGCACCATGTACCTGCTGGCAGGGCCCGACCCATTGACAGGCCATCCCCTGAGAAGTGAAGGGAGAACCTCTCCTCCTTAGCACCAAAAAAGGCATAGGGCTCACAACGGGGAATCTCGGCCTCCATCCACACGCCAAGTGCCCACAGCTGCTGGCGGTGGCAGTCTGGGTGGAAATGCCTGGCACAGCCTTCAGCCAACATTCCTGGTGCCGAGTCACCAGGCTGCCTCACAGAGCTTAACTCTGTCAGGACCTGGGGCACACATCGCTCCCTGCAGTGCACAGCAGAGCACGGGCACCCATGGGTCAGAGTCCTCAAAACAGGAATGTGCAGGGAATGAGCCTGCAGGGAAGCAGGGCTACTCAATATTCATTCTCTCTCCAGTCCTGAAGTCCTGAAAAGCGAGGTACTTTACCAGTGCTATGTAGACCTCAGAATTAAAGCGCAGCAAAATGGCAATCTTTTACCACAATTAGATATCATTACTGCAATATCAGAAACGTCTCAGCAGCCTCTGTCCACCTCTGCATGACAAGTTCTCCCAAAATTTCTGTTTACCCAATATTCAGCTTTACTGAAGACAAGAAGAGGCTTATTTCATATCCACTGCAGACATAAGATCCTTATCTGTGTTATAACTACATGCCCCTCACAGATAACATGAGCCCAGTAATGCTTTACTGACCAAAGTCTCACTTGGGGTGAGCATAAGCTCTGCAGTTTCACTCAACAAAAAGCTGAAGCCCCCTATTTCAGGCCTTTAAACATTTGTCTCCAGATAAGTTTGCTCTGATGCTCCTTGAATTTTATATCCATACCTTCCCTTATTGAATTCAAACGAGTGAGACATGTTCAACCTTGGTCCACCGCACACAGCTCCTGATGTGCACTGAGTTTAGATCCATAAAACATAAAATATAGTAAAAGCACACCTGATGTTGCTGCAGGCATACAACTCAAATCAAAATCGCTTTCAATCAGACAATTGTTACACATCTTGGAAACAACAGAAAAGAGGAATTGAAGAGCACGGCCAGCACCACCAAGCAAAATGCCACCTTCCTGGCTCTGCGTTTGGCTGCTTGGACTTCAACCAGCACAGCCTGGCTACTGCTGGGCATCCTCACAAACCTCCTCTTGGTGCACTTGTAAATGCAGAGGTATAAATCACGTAAGGAAATGGGGGCAGGGGGAGAAGATGCAGAAAGCACTGGCCTTTGTGAGGCCGTTAACAGATAGCCTTTCACAAGGGAGAGCGCCCAGCCCACACACATGTCTTGCTGCAAAAGGGCAAGAGTGCCTTGGAATGTGCTTAGTGCCAAGATCTGGCTTTGTATAGGCAGGGTGTGTCTTTCCAAATGAAAGTCATGATAAAGAGCGAGAAAAATAAACAATGCAATCCCTTGAAAATGGTCAGGCTGCTAACTGTACGAGCCTGTACTCAACTTGCAAGAAGCTGAGCCCAGGACACTGGTGCACATTCTCACCTGAGTAATGTTTCTGCTTCTGCAAAGTTTTAAGAGTAGTTTTTCCTAACACGACACTATGTGAGTGCTGCAGAAGACAGAGACCACAGCAAGCAAGAGTTTTCAACACTTTGTCTTTAAAAGTCTCTACATAACATACACACACAAAAAAATATTACTTACAACTTACCAGAGACAGGTGAAGTACATTTCAAAAACTCTCACACATTCATTTCATAGGGAAGGTGAATATAGCTTATTCCCACCCACACCCCTCTTTCCCGCAGTGAGGAAAATAAAGAAGAGATAATATGGAGCAGCATTAGCTTAATTATCAGTTGTTTATTCTGTTGCTACTGAGCTGCCAAAGTCAACTGTGTCTTTGTGAAATAAACCAAACAACGAGGTGTGCAATCTCACTGTAAAAGTTGAGATCTGCCTTAAAAAGGCTTTCAAGAAATCAATTGAAATATGGCAAGAGGGTTCATACTGTACAAGTGTCATTTACAGGAATGAAGAAATGGTAATAAGCAAAGCCAGCAACTCATCACAATAAATATCTTTAAAGATCTTGTTTTTAAAAACCTTTGTTTTCCTGCCAAGAACACCCAGACAAATAGGAACTTATACTTGAATAAAGCTCTTCTAACAAGTAAAATTTAAAAAGAAAGATGTGTTTCATTCATATTTGTTAAATTTGCTTCACCTGATACATTCTCAAACTAGGAAATGGGATCTTGATTCATAGCAGAAAGTGTGCTACAGTGAGCAGCCTGGAAGTGGCTTGATGCCACAAACGGACTCCCAGAGGTTAGGAGGTGTGGAAGGAGGAAGCACTCAGAATGAGGACGGGAAGCATCAGGCAGTAGCACTCAGCAAAGGGCTGGGGGTGTTTACAAAGCTGGGTGAACCTTCTGGCTGTGCTCCAACACCCAACATGAAAGCCAGGGCTTGCAGGTAACACTTTCTTTTGTGTACTCCTGCTTGCGGAACTGAGTAGGTCCTAGGGGTAAACGCAGCTGCGATCAGAAATTTCAGTTGACACAGTGCTTTCTGCTTGCATAACTTCAAATGCTTTGCAAATGTTTGCAGAGATGGTGAAAAGGAAGTTCAAAGCAGTGGAATAAGTTGTCCAACCTCACACAACCACTTACAACAGCACTGCGGCTAGAAATTAATCTTCTGGCCAGAGTCCTTAGAAGGAAGTATCCTCATCTGACTGCACCCATTACAGTTTCAATTAATAGATTACCATGCAGACCATGCCAGAAGAAAAAAATATTCAAGTAACTGTATGAAAGAGCTGTCAGCAAAGCATGGAAACAACAGCTGGCAAAGGCTAAGCAACCGGGACATGAAGGGACAGGGGACTAGCAGCACTTTCTGACTCAGAAAGCAGATCCCGCTGCAGAAAGCATCTGTGTCATAAAAGCTTGTCAATAAACATCAGCGTGCCCTGTCTCAGCCTCCCAGCACTGCCAGCTGCAGCCCTGGGAGGAATCGTGCACTCTGAAAGGGCAGAAAGTAGAAAAGCACAGGACTAGGGAGTTCACCACGGCACTTCAAACTGCTCAGAGTGAAATCACTGAAGCCTGAATAATTTGCAGCTTTTAAATATAGCTCTGCATTTAACCGAAGCTTAAATGTTAATATGGCTAAAGCAGAACTTTTGTACTTTATCAATCTTATGTTGAAAAATATAAGCACAATACTCACCGACACGGAAACATCCTCTATTTTCCTTTTAGCGCTGGAGTCAAACAAGACATTCCGTCCTCTTCTCTCGCAGTCCTGATACACAATCAGTCGGATCTGACTTGGGTCGAAATCCGGCAAAGGCCAGCTTTAATTAAAACACAGAACACCAGAAGGATCAATTACCACAGCTCTTTAATGCACTGTTCTTTCTGCATCATCTCTATAGCCAACCTTATTGAAACTGAAAATCCAACAAATGCAGTGTCATTTCATCAAACCCTTTGATCCTCTAGCCAGACTTGCGCCTTTCTGAATTTTGTTCTCTCCCCTGCACTTGCAAATAGCCAAACTGCAATGGCATAAAGGACAGCAGTGCACTACAGCCATTACACAATGATGTCTGTATATGATGTATACAATGAGCTTTCGTGCTCTGCCTTGTGATATTTCATGTTTCCTTCAAGTTCTTGAAATCAGTCATAGAAGAACTCAGCTTTTGTGTTTAAGAACTCAGCACTGCAATTTACAACTTCACATCGGCTTCTCTTTTAAGTAAAGAAAAATCACACAGGCACAAATATATATATCATGATATGGAGAACAGGCAAACACAGGCAGCTTGGACCTGGCTACACACAGGTCTCTGCTACCTTCAGACTCAGGAATAATCTCCATTAAGCCCTGTGACTGCAGCCACACTGCTGCCTGTGTCAGCAGGAACCCACAGCTCCTTGTGCCTGCTCCCCCAGTGCCACGTGCTGCAGAAGAGCCGTGTCCACAAAGGCAGCAGGAATCTCCCCTCAGCTGGTTCTGAGCCATTTCCTAGCTCAAGTGTAACTCTATCATCCTTATCCTTGGTTTGCAGCGGGCTGCACCAGTATGGAACGCCGCAACACGAGAGCGAGGAGCTGGAATTTTCCAGCCACTAGTGAAGGATCCTGGCTCCCAGGTTGGGAGAAGGAGAAAGAGACTGCAGCAGAAAGACTTGCACTAATGAGAACATGGGCTGCTATCTTGGAATACTATACTCCATGACTACAGTAAATTTTATTCTCCTCTGTCCTTCCAGTTCATCAACCAAAGCCTTACACCATCACTACACTGACGATTTGAAACCAAACAACTTCCGTACCAGGTCACAGCTGAGAATCAATGGGATTGCCAAAGCCACAGTTGTCTCTGAAGTTTTTCAGTCTGTCCAATACAAACCCACAGCCCTTACAGCTAGGACAATTGTAGAATCACAGAATCATTCAGGTTGGTAAACACCTCTGAGATCCCCAAACCCAACCCCAGCCCACCCCAATATGCCCACTGACCATGTCCCCAAGTGCTGCATCCTCATGGATCTGGAGCACCCACAGGGACAGTCACCCCCCACTCTGGGCAGTCCGTGCAGCTCCTGACTGCTCTTTTGCAGAAGAAATTTTCCCTAATATCCAACCCAAAGCTGGCCTGGTGCAATCTAAGGCTGTTACCTCTCATCCCCATGTGATGAGTGATGTGACACACAGTTATGTGGCTCCTGGAGAGAGGAAATCCATTTCCTAACCTCCTCAGCCCCACCACATAGCAACAGAAGAAAAAAAAAAAAGAAAAAAACAGAACCTGCGGAGAAGACAGTGTGCAATCAATGTCAAAAGCAACTTATTACAAGAAAAAAGCTTGAGCAACTTGAAACTGAAATAGCCTGATGTCCAGCTTTGGAGTCAAAGAGCCTCACAGCCTCTGCGCTGGGGCACCCAGAGCACAGAAACAGCTGAGCAAATCCTGCACCAAAACCCAAGCACAATGACACGCTCAGATCAGAGTTCACATTTAGCATCTTCTCAGGAGCCCCACTTTGCTTTTCAGAAAATGTTAAGAAACCAAACCCAGTGTATACATGAGGGACTTAGTGTAGCACAGCCAGGTTCCTCGTAAGCCTGCCTCTGGCTGGAGATGGACCTTCCTTCCAGAGAGGACATCTCCCTGTACTGAAGTGAAATTAACAAGTCTTTTTGAGATGGACTGCTGGGGTTCTGCACACAGGTACTTTGGGACAGGAACAAGGATCTGCTTGCCATAAAGGGACAATCATTCACTCCATCACTGCCGCACATCTGAATCTCCTTCAGGCTCAGACAAAAGCACCTCTTCCATTACCTAGTGCTTCTGATATTTGACTTTGAAATTACTGGCAAAGAAGGGCAGGAGCTGTTCCAGATCTTAGGAAAGTCTACTTATAAAAAGCTCCAAGAGCAGATTACACACTAAGAGGAGAGAAAGCTAAATATAAAACCCTTGCTGTATTCGGAAACATATTTGATCAAGGTAACAAGAGCTTGTTTACTTCTCAGCTTCTTCACATGACATTTTAACTTTCTCTAGACAAGTATTTGGTAGATATTTTAAATCATAATTTGTGATAATTCCAAATAAGCGCTATCTCTGTTTACATAATACAGTCCTTAAGCACAGTTCAGCCTTGCAGAAACATTCCCTGGCAACAATGGGCCGCTTCCCAAAGCAGCAGGAGCATGGAGGGAGCTGGGGGAAAGTTCATTTGGACAGACAGTAAACAGAGGCGGGCTGAAGAGGCTGAGCACCTCGGCTCTCCCTGCCAGCTCACAGCCAGGCACCTTCCTTTGGAGGAGATGGAGCACAGCGTGGCTTCACTTCTGCTGTTAGCAGCTGGAAAGGACCGCCAGGTTGGGTGTCTGGATTGATCATCCCCAGAAATGAACCAATTCCTGCATGCGATACGCAGGGCACCTTCTCAAAACAAATGTAATGGGGCAAAACTCCAGCACTGCTCTTCAGCTGGATGAAAACTGACCTAGATTTTCCAAATATAATTAGTTGTGTTTATAAATGGAAACTAACTTTGACATTTAGCTGATGCTTTCTTGAGATTCATACAGAAAACTAGGAGATGTAGAACTCAGCCTTCTAGTAAAGTTACTGACAGGCGAGTCTCCATCTCCCATGCTGTTCTGGAGATGAGATTGTTCTAACAAGGAGCCTTTCCTTCATCACCCACCTGCCATGGGCTGACCTCTCCTTGGAATTGATTACACATTAAAATAAATAAATCACCCTCTTCACCAATGGAAGCGTTCACGCCTCTGCCACAAAGTTCGCACTGCGAGTTTGTGCACGGAGCGAAGGCAGGAGGGAGAAACAAACTATTTCGGTCCCTCTACCAAATTCTACCCCTCTAATTCATACAAAATGAGATATTCTAGGACAAAAGGCACTGGGCATATGCAGAGGGCCCAACTCTATTTTCCGTATACCCTCCCTTCATTTCTTGCACACACTGACAGCACCTCTTTCAGTCTCAAAAGGTGGGCAGGGAACTCCGTGCTGTGATCCAGAAGGGGATGCCTGCACCCCGGGGCCGCGCAGGGAGCGCCTCGGCTCTCCCACTGGGCTGCAAGCCAACAGAGGGAGCTGGGCTGCAAACTGCTGCAATCAAGTCGTATATGTAGCTAAAGTGGATCATAACAATTTGGAAAGGAACATCAACCCGAGCATCAGTCCCTCTGGCCACAGATCCAGCACAGGGCAGCTCAGGTACAAGCAATCGGCAGAGCACAGTCTGGATATTTTCATGTACGTTGACACTTACACCCTACTGCTGCTCAGCTCCCATCTCTCTCTCACCTTTAGAGGCTCTCCTGCCTCTTTACCAGGAATATTTACTCTTGCATTTACAGATCCATTAAATGCTCCACGGACGGGCCTTCTTATGCACCCAGTTCTTGGAATTCATTACATTTCTCAGCAAGAGGCAACTGAATGGCTTTAAACTGATACCACTGCACTCCAGGAAAGATCTGATAGATGAAACAACAGGAACAGAAATCCTTCATCAACCCTTTGCCAATTAAATACAAGGTTTTCCCCTGTAATGGAAAAAAAAAGCATTCCTTCCTCCTTGTTTCCCCCACAACGTGTGCAGCACTTCTTCCTTCCATTAAGTCCATAGTTTAATACTATATTTCCTCCTACCCGAGTCTTCACTTTTAAAACAATTTCATATTAACACAATTTAAGTAGCATCTCACTAACACAGGCACTCTAGAAGGCGAGGAGGAGAGCAACTGAAGCAAAAGATCAAACAGACCGGAACTGAACGAGAGTTTGCTAAAAAGTTTAATTGCTCAAAACAAGATTAAGACTTGGCTGAAACTATCCATCAAACTATTGTTTCCCTACATCATGTTACCCATAGTTATAAAAACTGCCTGGTGATGAATCACTTCCAACTATTTTTAAATGCATCTACGCAAACGATATTTATAGTTTATGCTAGCTTATCTGTTCTGCATGTTTCTCATGTTAGCACCTTTTTACAATGCAGACGGCACAGCCGTGGCAGGGCGGACAGCAGATCCACCACAGAGAAGAAAATACTTCCTTCACTGCTCCCAGGTGAGCATGCAAGGAAAGGAACGGGGATCCCCAGGACTCAGCTGGAACACCTGCACTCGACGTTCCTCACGTTTGCTGTTGAGGTGGTGCTCAGACCCAGCTGTAAGCATCCTTGTCTTGAAGAGCTTACGCTGCAGATATGAGTCTGTTCCAACATGTGCAATGGGATATTTCAGATGTAGATTATCTGCGAGCTCCGCACAGTTACATTCAAACAGAAGCTTGCTCACTTGTACAGCCCGACAGCATACAGGATCCTGCTTTGCTACAGGGAAAGGTGAATGGAAGCGGCCCCTGTCCAGCCTGGATGCTGCATCACACAGCTCTCACCTGAACTATCTGTTCCAAAGGACGCCCTTCACCTGCCCAAATTCCTCTGCACATTTCTAATACCTGTTACTGGAAGTTTTCTTCTATCTTTCAGAAGACACAACAAAAGTTGAGTCCATAGGACACACAGAGAGGCCATTCTACAGAATGCAATACCTTCCTGCTGCAGTTCAATAATTCACCTTGCATTTGGCCATCACTGAATACAGACAACTGTGCAGATACCTTTCTGAAAGAGCACAACTTAAATTGGAATCAACAAACAACAATACATGGCAACTTAATTACAGAATCACAGAATAATAGAATGGCCTGGGTTGAAAAGGACCACAGTGCTCATCCAGTTCCAACCCCCTGCTGTGTGCAGGGTCACCAACCAGCAGCCCAGGCTGCCCAGAGCCACATCCAGCCTGGCCTTGAATGCCTGCAGGGATGGGGCATCCACAGCCTCCTTGGGCAACCTGTTAATGATGCTTCCAGCTTTGGAAAACCATCCATTAGCAGAGTCTTGCATAGGCAGGTTTTTTTGTTTCTTTTTTTAAATAATATTAATAATAATTTTTAATAGTAACACCTGAAACACAAAGCACATTATCAGGTTTCAAGGGATAAGGATGATCCAGATCACAACACTGATTCTCACAGTTGGTATTTTCTGTGCAATGGCTGTAAGCATGGCTGTAAGGCTGGGAGCAGGAAAGAGACACCTAAGCTAGAGAAACCACGGGGCCTATACTTAGAAACAAATTTGCAAGAGGATGGTCGTTATAGGAGCTGGGGTCACCACAGGGTTCTGCAGCCTGGAGGAGCTGGTGGGCAGCAGCTCACAACAAGGGCTTCTCTAGGGGGTAGCACAAGGAAATAATGCTTCTGTGGAGGAAAAAATTAACCGCAAGCCTTTCCCTTGTCATTTCTTGAAGGAAGGTGACACTCCTTGGATCTACAGGCACTGCAGAGGTCAGCTCTGTGCCCCCATCTATAAATCTGTCTCATTTATCTACCAGCTTTGCAATCCTCAACGTGAATAGCAGCACTGCTTGAGATCCAGGAAACTCCTGCCACTTGTGCTGAGCACACGCTGTGCACAGGCACAGCCAGCCCAGCAGTTATTTCACACTCGGTATAATAAACTTGGACCCAAACTGCAATTGGCTTCCGCCCTCCTTGGCTCTGCCCAATTCTTCCACTGTACACAAAGCTGACTTCAGTTTGTTTTCATTTTTTTTTCTCCCCCTCTCCTAAGTCACCCGGCTCTCCTTAGGACGCCCAGCTTATCTCCGAAGTCTAAGACGGGAGCCAGATGCTCCCCCAGCAGCAAAAAGCAGTCGTGTACGCAGGCTGGGTGTCATACACAGCCAACACACAGACCACAGCCTCGCGCACAAGGAGGCTGGAGGTTTCGTTAGAGCCGTGTGACAGGATGAGTAACTCTGCAATTGACACGGCTTCAGAACTGACAATTAATAGTGGTAACTTCATGTAATGTATTCGGGATCACTTGACGCATGTCATCTCACAGAGCACCTGTTTGGCTTCCACGTCTGCGTGCAAACATCTGTACAAACAGCACAGCTGCTCCGCGCTGCTCCGAATGCCTCTTTTCACAAAAAGCACAGAGCCCAGCAGCAGCTCCTTCCAGCCAAACCCACCAGCATTAACCATTTTGTGTCACGTTATTCAAGTCCACCGCGCTCCCCTCGGCAGAATCAAACAGACAGAACCGGTTCGGGGGAGCAAGGAATGCCTCGGTGCCATTCAGCATGAAACTGCGGGAAGAACCGTGAAAAAAAAGGACCTCCAAGAGCCTCGCCTTTCCACAAAAGACTGCCAATCAATCACAGGGGAGATATAAACTCTCAAACAATTAAAATAACCTCGAGAACCGTGTAACGATCGTACCTGGGAAGCATCTTTGTCCCCCGAGCGGCTCCACTTTCCCAAATCCCTATCAACTCCCGTTGCGCCCGGCTGCCAACTCAGGTTAATAATAGCAGTGAGCCATATTCATCCGAAGCCACAAGACTGTCAGGTGACACACCGAGAGGGCTGAATTTAACTCAAACAAAGGGCTCTCCATGCCGTGCCGCACACGCTTAATCCCCGCGGCCGCCTCGCAGCGCCCGGCAGTGCCCGGGGCGGGCATCGCGCGGAGCCGGGGGCACTGCGACTGCGGGGGGCAGCGCTAAGCCGAGCCCCCCCTCTCCACCCCTCCCCCCCCGCAACCCCTCGCTCCTCCTGACCGCCCCGCACCGCCCCGATCGCGCTCGCAGCCCCGGCAGCTCAAAGCCCGCTGCCTGCCTGGCGGAGCGCGCGTGCTGTAAGGGCAGGAGAAGGGAAGCGCTGCCCGGGAAGAGAGGCTGAGCGGCTCGCTGGCTGCAGGCGAGGCGCAGGGAGCAGCGCTGCCACGTGGGGAAGGAAGGCTGCCCGGGGCACGGCTGCCCGCTGCTGCTCTGAGCGTTTTGCCCCAACCCGCCCGCCGCTCCGGGACGTCCTCCCCACTCACGAGGCGGAGATGCGATAAAGGGACGGGGAATCCAAAAGGGCATCGCGCTTTAAAGTCATCAACTCTCGTTACAGGCATACGTGGGGCTAACCGCTCACACCACGTGTTTTGTATGGACAAAGATCAGTAGAAAAAACAAAAAGCAGGAGACTAGCACCAGAGCTCCCATTTCCCCTTTTTCCAGCATCTGCAGGTTTCACCGACGCAGCCAACCCCAAAGCCACAGGAGCTCCGTTTGTCATCTCCCATTGCTCTGCGCCTCACAACACAGAGCTTAGGGATGCTCAACCCCTCCGTCCCACAGCAGGTGAATATGTCACAGGCACACAACCTGGCCCCAACCCCAGCGGCCCTGGGACCCCCAGGTGGTGCCAGTCCCAGGGAACACCGAGCTCCCTCCTCTGCCAAACACCTCCTGCATCAAGTTGGAGAGAAATTTGGAACACACTGACACAGCTTCTGCCACCGTCTTGTATATGGAGGTGGTAGTCTTGTGCTCAGTGCAAGCATTAGAACACAAAAGCAGAAAAACTTAGGTGCAGATGCTCACTTGGTTCCAAATCCAGCAGTAAGAGCTTTTGTGACCACAGATGTTTTATAGGAAATGTCTCATTGACATGAGAGCCCACAAACCCCAATGTCACAGGCTTGGCTTTCCATATACAAGCAGCACAAGGGAATTCAATGCAGCTACTCACAGAAATACTGAAGCATGCCCTACATCAGACCTCACCTCCCAAGCTGCACACAAAGCCCTGGGACTGAGGAGCAGCACCCGACCCCGCTCCCTTCCTGACACTGTGATCTATGCCCAAACCTTCTCACCTCAGTGGCAAAAGCATCCCTTCCAAAAGGCTACTGCTGTCAAAAGTGACCTTTTTCTTAGAGATGCAACGGGCAGAAGTTCAGAGTGATGCATTATGTAAACATTTATTTACAGGGCTAGCTGCTAAAGTTTCCATTTTACCTCGGGGTAACCTGATGCGTGCAGAAGACAGATGCTTTGAAAGCAGCCCCAGCCCCCACTGAAAAACTGTCCAAGAAAAATTACTGAAAGGCATTCCTGTTTGGATGGGCACTCACATCACAGCAGCACACGGGGCAGGAAGGGAGCAGCTGCCCAGTGCAAGGGAGAGAGAGCGCACCAGTGTGGGACGGGGACTTCTTACACAGCACAGAGAGATGGGACAAGGGGGATGGCTTTAAGCTAAAAGAGGAGAAACTGAGGTTAGATGCAACAAGGAAATGTTTCACTCCAAGGGCAGTGAGGTGCTGGCTCTGCTGTATGGAGCTGTGCTGCTCTTGGAGGGGCCTGAGGCCATGGATGGGTGCTGGGCAGCCTGAGCTGGGGGCAGGCAGCACATGCAGGATGGGGTAAGGGCTCCACCTGGGCAGCAATTTTGCTTTAGCAGGGATTATGATACTCCCCTGCTCTTTGAAAAGGAAGCTGTCTTTTTTTGTTGTTGTTGTCTGGTTTTTGTTTTTTTTTTTTTTTCTCAAATGTGCAACCTAGAACTTGAATAACAAAGCTGATTAATGCTTTTTTTTTTCCTTCTTTCTCTTGAAAATAGAAAATATTAACAAGTTTATAAAAAAAAAAAAGATCAAAATCTCCTTTCTTAGTCCATCATCTTCTGGAGAGCCTGGGAGGCATCCCAGCATCCCACCTGCACCACTGCAGTGATGGATTCAGCACAGCTGAGCCCTGCAGAGCTCAGTGCTCCATGGGGCTGTGTTTCCCCATTGAACCATAAGCCCTCACCCTCAAAACAGCACCAAAAAAAGAGTTCACGTCTTCACTCTCTGTACAGGCATTCCCTAAAACTTCGAACTACAGCAAAAGCTCATATGCAACTTCTGGGGATAAATTATCTAATTTTACACTGGGCAATGGCAACCTTTTGCTCCAATCACAGGCTATAAAGTAATGAAATGACTCCTTTTTGTTCTCTGCTGCCTTAACAAGTTTTCTCAGCCCACCTCCTAAGGAAGGCTTCCCTCACACTTGTAGAAGAACACAACAAAAAGCCAGCAGCTAAGCTCAGCAATGTTTATTGCTTACTAATGCATGAAGATGGGAGCTGGAAGCCACACCAGAAAAGAGAGAAAACCAATTAGGATTTCATTTGAAATCCAACTAGAAATTCTTGGATACTATTTTTCTACAAAATATTTGCCTTAGTGGAATTACCACTGAGCTAGACTTGACAAAAATGTGCTTTCTGTGCATTTTTGTATCCCTGCAAGGAAAAAAAATTCCACTGAATTCCTCAGTGCTGGGGAGAAGGAGAGGACAGCACAGAGCTGTGCGTGCAGCTGGAGCCACGTACCTGAGCACAGCACAGACACGCACACAGCCCGGCCACAGCACGAGCCAGCAGCAGGAAGCTGGCTGTAAGCAGCCCACACGGTTCTCAAAACCAAGGCACCATTTTCTTTAAAAGAAACCAGATTTTAGAGAATTGAGAGAAAAAAACCTGCGACTGAAAAGCAAGCGGACGTTTAGCACAGAAGCAAAGCTGATAAAGCCTCCATCTGCAGGATTCTCGCAGCACCAGGAGGTCTCATGACTGGGATAAAGTGTCTTTATGGAGGTGTAAGGGAGCATCAGCACAAATGGAGATCTGTCTCTGTGCATTCCAGGGGGCTGCAACACAGAGCATATCTTTCATTTAAAACACAGATATTGAGACCACAGCAGCTTGACTGCCCCTCTACCACTGTCATTTCTGAGTCACGATAAAAGATGCCTGCAATGAAAACAGCCATCAAAGTAAAAACCTGCTGCACGGTTAAGCTACTGGAGGATTGGTGTTTGTTTTGCATCGCATTTCCAGTCGCAATCTGCTATAAATAAGACACCAAACAAACCTCCATCACACCAACTGGTACTGCAGAACAAAGGGGCATTTTCCCCCCGCCGAACAGCTCTGTGATTGTGCACCCGCGGCTGCGCGGGGCGGCACATCTTTCACTGTGCCTGTTAAAGTGTGAAGAGCTCAGTGTTGTGCGTGTGCCCAGTGAAAAGTTGGGGAGAAAATGGATGCGACACAAATTGCTTCTGATCCACACAGATAGCTGTTGGAAATAATTTCCTGAAACGACATGGAATTACCCAGCCCAGCAGAGGAGGGGAAGCACGGTATTGCTCAGGTTGGGAAAGACCTCTAAGATCCCTAGAATTCAGACACTGAATTCTCTGTGTTTACCTTCAGCTGGAAGCCTTCAGGGCTTCTATTTTCATGCTTTTATAATAGAACCATAGAATGGCCTGGGTTGCAAAGGCCCACAATACTCATCCAGTTCCAACCCCCTGCTGTGTGCAGGTCACCAACCAGCAGCCCAGGCTGCCCGGAGCCACATCCAGCCTGGCCTTGGATGCCTGCAGGGATGGGGCATCCACAGCCTCCTTGGGCAACCTGTGAACAGGTTGTGAACCTCACCACACTGTGTGCAAAACTTCCTCTTAACATCCAATCTAAGCCTCCCCTGTCTCGGTTTAAGACCATTCCCCCTTGTCCTATCACTATCCACCCTCGCAAACAGCCGTTCCCCCTCCTGTTTATGCTCTCCTTTCAAGCACTGGAAGGCCACAAGGAGGTCTTCCCAAAGACTTCTCTTTTCCAAGCTAAACAAGCCCAGTTCCCTCAACCTTTCCTCATAGGAGAGGTGCTCCAGCCCTCTGATCATCTTAGTGATCCTCCTCTGGACCCGCTCCAAGGGCTCCACATCCTTCTTGTGCTGGGGGCAGCAGCTGACAACTCTACAGCAGTTTTTGTTTCCTCTTTATCCACAAATGAAAACTTGAGATTCTCAACGCATTGCTTCAGAATGAGATACCCCCAAAAAAGCTGTCCAGCGCATAAACAGATTACTGACATGCTCCAGCCACGCCTGACGTGCCACGTGATTTCTGCACCAACAGCATAAACACATCTCAGGGACCATTTTTTTCTCAAAAAAAAAAAAAAAAAAAATCAAACAGATGTATAAAGAAATAAATAATGGTTGAGAGGCTGAAAAGCTAGAATGTACCCACTAGGAAAGCTAGAACCCACTGCTTGTCCGTGGCAAGCACCCAGTGCCTCCTTGCAGGATGCTGTGTCCCCAGAGCCTGCAGGTCAGGATGACCCCTGGTGGATGGAACATCCTGATAATATCACACTGCAGACACCCGACCCACAGCTCAGTGCCACCATGGCCACGAGGCCCCTCTGGCCCCAATGGTAGCCCACTGCTGTCAGGGTGAGAGCTGCCATCTGCTTGCTGTGATCAAACTGTCCCCTAATACATTGTGAGCTTCGTAAGGGAAAAATGCTCCCCTAGTGGTGACAGCAACACAGCTGGGATGGAGCTCCTTGGCTGTGCTCCACGGCCATGTAATTGATTAAGGTGGTTGTGCTTGTGACTGAGCAATAACTGAGAGCCCAATAAACCTCCAGGTAAGTGTTCGCCATTCAGATATGGAAAAAAAATTCTTATGGACCCTTCGCAACACGCTGCAAACAAAAGAATTGGAGCTAATACTAAAAGCTTCAAGAAGCCTCGCGGACCAAACAGTACAGCTTACTGCCTTGGCCACAGTGTGAGCCCAGCACCAGAAGGATGTGGAGCTGTTGGAGGGGGTAGAGTGAAGGCTATGAGGATGCTCAGAGGATGAACCATTCAATGTTGTGCATTTTTGGTTAAGTTATCAGGGGTGTCAAACATGCAAGGACCACAGCTTCAAGTTTTCAGCTAAATCATCCCCAGCACAAGCTCGAAGCAGTCACACTTCTCAGAAATTGCATCCAGTACTTCCAAGTCTTCCCCCTCCTTATGCCAGGTCTCATTTATCCGCACAGACAGCGCTGCTTTGTCTGAGGTCTGTGTGATCTGCTTTTCCCAAAAGAAAGCAAAAAAGAAAGAGAAAAAGCTGCAGCTGCTCAGGGTTCCTCTGAGAAGGAGGAAGCCAGATGTAAGCAGTTATTCTCCACGGATTCACAAGGATCAGTGCATGAGCAGCATTTTACTCTGTCCCTCATGTGACTGTTTAATTAGGTGTTGATTCACTCAGTCATGAGACACAAGGAAGCAGGGCTGCAAGCCCTCACGTCAAAGGAAAAGTAATGCCTGTTCTGCCAGTTTCTGTATTAGCAAAGTACAAAGGGGACATCCAGTTCTGAAAAGCAAAACTCATGTTTCCTTACCCATGAGCCAAACCATCCAATCACTTCAACCTTTCCATACGAAAAAGAAAATACAGCTCTGGGGGTGTCCCATCCAAATCTGTTCTGCCCAGGAGAGGGGAGCAGGCCAGGCACCCCACTGTGAGCCCAGGCCAGGCTGCTGCTCTGCCTTCTGCTTGTTTCTTCAGTAGGAACGCCGGCGGTTTTGCTATAAATTTCTTCCTGGGTGTAACAGGATTGCTTCTTCCCAAACAGCTTTTCTGTTATGGGGTCTGGTTGCCGTAGCAACAGGCTTTAAAAAAAATATCAAAGAAATGTTCAGTACATGGTAAACCCATTTCACAAACTCCGTATCTTTGTAATAGCGAAAGCTGGGGGACAATTATTTATATGTACTCGATCCAGCTGAAGTTTAAGGTAAGGATAATCCCCAAATAACTGCTTTCAGCCCAAAGCCCGGTGCGTGCACAGCATTTCAGCTCGCTGTGCTCCCAGCTTGTTCATAATGACAGCCCATCACATTATCAGAAGACACCATTTTTCCAACAAAGGCTGCACTTAAGCCCATTGCCACTACAGTGCATTCATGCCAGAAGCTTTCTTCCTGGAGAACCCTGCACTAAACCTTTAATTTGTAACGTTTCCAATACTGTGCCGATAGCTCTGCCCTCAGCTGTGTAGAAAAAAATAAAAATCAAATTCACAGACCCTGGATCAGCAACTTATTCAGAACCCGTGCCTAATGCTGAGCACGTGAGCGGTTTCATTGGAGCAATGAAAGTAGTTCCATGTGTGGAGGAGAGCGCATGGCTGAAGGAGAGCGCTGACTCAGCCCGACTCGCCCCTTAGATTTCACCCAAACCCCATCTCGGTTCCATGGGAACAACAGCAAACCACAGGCAGAGGGCAACTGTACAGAAACGGCCTAACAAACAAACAGGTGAGAGATGGAATCGCAGCCTACCACAACCCAGGCCCCAGGAGTGCCTGTAGCAGGGCTGCCATAGCAGCACTGGGGGGCCTGGCCCTGTGCTCCGGCACCCGCAGCACTCACACTGCGATGCCCTGCAGCCTGCATGCACCTCCAGCTCCAGCTCACAGCCTCAGCTTGCCTCCCTTCCAGCCCCTGCATGGTGCACTCCTGTGAATGCTGCAGGAGCCCCAAGACAGCTGTGAGGAGCTGAGGAGCCTGACTACTCAATTCTCCGAGGCGGGAGTCATGCTGCTCAATTGTTTTCCAAATTAAGTGTGCAAAGGTGACCTGAAACTATTTCAGGTAGATCTATATAGAGCAGGCAC
The DNA here is from genome assembly GCA_035772895.1 of Perdix hodgsoniae. NCBI lineage: Eukaryota > Metazoa > Chordata > Aves > Galliformes > Phasianidae > Perdix > Perdix hodgsoniae. The sequence goes on along the minus strand of JAPSGF010000035.1, from coordinate 1,520,235 downwards.
TAAAGGCACTGCCTGGCTTCGCTTTTATGTAACTCGTAAGGACGCGAGGACAAATAAAAAGCAGATGCTTGAGCAAACCATGCACTCATACAACTTCATTAGCATTAGCAAAAATACCCTGCCAGAAGAAGACCAGCCCAGCTTCTGCCCTACGTGCATGAGGACAGGAGAGTTTGGCTCCCTGGACAGGAGAGAACTCCCAGATGTGTTCCACAGCCAGCCAGCCGTACTCCCTCCGGTTCTGAAGCTGCTGTTCAGTCACTGAACTGAGCTCCAAGTCCTTTGCAGGTCTGTCACCAGGTGCACAGCTGTGCACTCCACTTTCCTGGTGTTCTTTCTCTTTTCTAGATCTCATTGCTTGCTCAAAGCTGTTGGTTTTTAAGAATGCCAGGAATGGAAAAAGCAGCACAGGAGTGGCGATTGCCTTGTGATTTTTAAAGACAGAAAGACAGAAAGGGGAATTGCAGCCTGTAGCACACCAGGACCAGCTCAGGCTGTGCAGGAACACCTGCCCTGCTGTCAGCTAACGGCCATTCAGGAGGAACACAGCAGCTACAGAAACACCGACCTGCACGGGATCCTCTGTACAGCTGGAAATAAAAGTGACAAAGATAAATCCTTGAAATTAAGGGACTGAAGTATTTAGGGAAGATAAATCACGTACATAAAACCGCTTTCATTTTATTTTAGACAACATTCGTTCAAAACAGGTGCAAGGTTTGATGTTCACAACCAAGCAGATAACAAGTTTTTAACTCAGGAGGTTCTTTTAGAACAAAAATCGCAAAATAAAAATTCACATGAGATTCCAGTGCTATTTCTCCCAAACCCTAATCCGAATCTAATCCAGATCCAGCCTCTTCAGGTCAGTACTATACAAAAATAGACGTGAATGTCAAACATGCTGAGCAAGAGCGGAGCACGGCCAGGATGGGCTTTGCACAACATGTCTGAAGGAATCACGCTGTTGTTCCAATCCACTTTTGAAAGGCATTCAACAGATCTTTTGTCCCTCACATGTGATCCCTGCAGTTGTTTGAGGTGAATGAAGAGTCCGACAGGGAGCACAGGAGACTGCTGTAAGCATCGTGTGACCTGGGAACAGCGCTGGGTTGGTGCTCACTGCCTTCAACTTCTAATTACACCGCGCGCAACACTGCAGTGAAAGACTACTCACAGAACACATCCACTTTGAACCAGTCTACAACATCGAAAAGAACAGAAATAAACGGACTTGGAAAGTTACCCCGTGACAAGAACTTTAAAAACCAAGTAAACCTGACACACCTGAGGCAGGACTGATATCCAGCATCAGTCAGCTGAGCTGCCAAGCTCCAAACAAAACGAACCATGCCTGGAATCGACCTCACAGCATGATTTTAAAGCTGGGTGGTGTGTGTCCTATTTAGCGATTATGCACATGCCAGAAGTACTCTCATTATTAGTTATACCCATTCTGTATTTCTTCATGAGAAAGAGTGGCTGAAGTGATGTTTTTAATAGGCTCCAATGGGAAAGAACTTTGAGGTATTTAAAGCCCTTCAACCATAAGTGTGCATCTGAGGGGCTTTTCTACTGGCAGAATGGCCAGACTGGCCAGGCCTCAGTGAAAATTCCACTTGAAAGATCAATGCAAACTCTGAGCATCTTTAGGAAGCAGCCACTGCACATACACCTAGATTTCCTTGCTCTTAAATCTTAACTTGTGATAAAGAAACTGCAGGTTCAGATCCTCGTGCTCTCCTGGCTATCAGCACTGAAACCCAGCCCAAACGCACACCTTCCTTATCACGGGATCCTGCTGGAACACACACTCCAAGCCAGCTCAGGGTCAACAGAAACACCTGATAAAACCTGCATTGTTCCACAGGGAGAGGTTGTACTTTATCAAGATGTATGCTGAGTGTACACACAGGAAGCCCCTTTCCGGCAGTGCCTTAGAGCAGAACACCAGGCACTTGCAGGCAGCACAGCTGGCCAGATGTGGCTGCAGCACCCCGGCTCTCCTCAGGGACTGCTCAGGGCTGCAGCTTGATGAGCTCCAACTCAGCATCAGCACCTGTGCCTCCTGCAGCTCACACACCACAGCCTACCATGATCAAAGCTTAGCTATTATTCTCTCTTGTTCCTCTGGTGTGGCACAATCACTTTGCACTCCCACTCGAAAGCATTTCCTTGCCTCATCCTTTTGCTCCGTATTCAGGCTGTCCACATGAGCATGTGTAAGATGTGGGAACGAGAAGAAACGTAGCACTGCAGGCACCCTGCTGCGAGCCAGTAACAGCACCATGTGAAGCTATTTATTCTGCTGCATCAACAGGAAAGGAAGGTCACGTGCTGGACAGCAATAGCTGTCAGTGCCACCAGGATGTTTCAGACTGGGTCAGTGCTCTTTTTTTCTTTCTTTCTTTTTTTTTTGCAAAGGAGCTGTTGGCATAGCAATTGCTCTCTTGGCTCTTCCTTTCTCCTCTCCCTTCTCATGCGAGTGCGTGTCATTTGGAATGACAGCAGTGACCCAAACAGGATGCACCCTACTGCTGGTGGCAGTGATAGGGGATGGGGCAGCACCCAGAGGGAAACGTCAGGGAGCAGAGGCAGCACTGAGGGCCTCAGGCAGCACAGGGCAGAAGAAAAATGAAAAATGGAAGAGAAAGAGAACTGAACTTTACCCCTTTTACTCCTCTGCATGTGTCAAGACTCATTTCCGAAGCACAGGACCAAACAACAGGGCAAGGGATACGATCAGTGAAAACATCACCCTGTAAAATGCATGCACCAAAGCAGCTGCACACACACACAGGTATCCTGCTCCCCAGGAGCTCTTCTTCCAGCTTCCATCTCGCTTTTGCCAAGCCCCAGGCTGTGCCACCAAAAGCCTTCGCAGCTCACAGAGGTATGCCAAAGCTGAGGACACTCAGTGCATTACAGGAATGGGTCATTTTATGCTTGCTTTAATTCCAATTTGTTTCTCCTTTTAAGAACTGTAAATAGACACAACCTCTCGACAAACAAACTCCCTACTCCTGCACATTTTCGCCTCTGACTTCTCTGTCCCTGCTGAGATGAGAACGACTGCCTTTCATGAATTTACTTTATCATTTTCAACTACATCTGCTTTGGAGAAAAAGAGGACATTGGTTCACCACAAGCATCTCTTGTGAGACAGAAGGCACACACAGTTACCCAGCACGCCTGTTGTCACAGCTTCTTAACCCTCCGTGTTCTCAGTACAACTATTTCCTTTTCTACCAAGAAAGTAATTTCCAGTAACTGGTAGCAACTGAAATATCTTTAAGCACCGAAAACAAAAAACAAACAAAAAAAAAACCACCACCAAAAACCCCAACCACCTTTTTCTGTCTATTTCAGCTTTATGTCGGAGCATGGGCTGCCTCAGCATAGGAAGGCAGTCAGACAAAACACTGGATGCATTTCTTTACCTCTGTCTTTAAGGAGTAACGCCATTATTTCTCCTGTAGGAACAGGAAAATTCTGGCAGAAATATTTCCTCCCAGATCCTGATGTTCAGATAATGTCATTCAATGAGAACGAGCTTCTGGGAAGAACGCTCGCCCCATGATTTGCAGCTGATGTTCCCTGCATGCACAACCACACGCAGATTATCGCCTCTATCTGCTTTCCACTCACACCTGAACTAATACCATTTTTCTACCAATTTCCACTATCAGATTTCACAGAAAGGATTAAATAAACCATTCTGCAGAAGTCTCCAAACGGAAAGAATCTTTTCAAGGTAGGTCATCGTGGGGGGCATCACGGCCAATGTGATACACCAAAATAAGACCTCACTCCGGTCTGATCATTCACGTGTTAGCTAACTGCTCAGACGTGCTTCCTTCTCACTCACCCTCCTCTCTGCCTCACCATTACCCAAATCACAGCAAGGCCCACAGTCTTTGGAGGCCTGTTTTCTCCTAGGGAGGAATGCCCATCAGACCTGAGAAATAGGGGTTTGTAGCACAGACTCTGCTATTCCTTTGGTACCCCTGCATGAAGCCAGCTCTCTCGTGAGTCACAAGGCTAGGACAAAACCAACAAAAGCCAATGGCAAGGCAGCTGCTCCTCTGTGCCATGCCCAAACATGGCACTTTGCTGCGAAAGAGGAAAAGGAAGCAGGAATTTGGGCAAAGAACTGCTCCGACTCGAATAGGCACAACGCCAGGTTCTTCAGTCAGGGCTGAACCGAGCCCAAAGTTTCTTCATTTATCAACTAAAACAGATGGCAGACAACTGCAGCTTGACTCCTCTTTCTTTCCAGTTATATATCACACAAACTGAAAGTTTACGTTTTGTGTTTTGTTGACGCTTTGGCCGGACGAAAGGAACAACACTGCTGGCAAAACACACAGAGCTGGGCTGTATCAGCCCCACACGCAAGCAGGGCACAGACAGTGCCTATGCTGAGAGAAATACAACTGTTCCTGTGACTGATTTTGCTCATTTCGGGTCAAAACCACCGCTGAGGTTACCCAGGCTGCCTCCACAAAGGCATCAGGTAGGACTGTAAAATAAAGAGCTTTCACATGCACTCCAGCTACTTCAGCCCAAAAGCAATTCTGAAGCAAAAAACACACTGCACTCATGGACATGCTATATGCATGCACTGTTACTATTCCATATGCAGTCCATGTAGTGTTTTGTGCTGCAGTTTGCTTGCTCAAACAAGTCTCTCTGTAGAGCACTGTACTCCGAATAATGATATCTACAGAAGCTATCAGTTTCAGAAAAGAAAAAGATTGAACTTCTTACTCAAACATGCAGAACTATCTCAATGAAAAGCTTCGGTTGGGCACCGAGCAACAGCACAACGCTGTAAAAATAAAAAAAATTCTTTTTGATACAAAGGCTAGTATAAAGAATAGTAGCTGTTCACACTTCCCCAGAGTAGAACACACTGGGGCATGTATTTTTTGACATAAAATGCAGTCATCCTGTGCATCTGCAGCGCAACTGAGCTCTGCATTTTTCCTAATGTTACTCACCAACATGTGATCTTGCAGACGTTCTGCTCCAGATGTGGCAATAGGAGAGAACACAGCCCTGCGCATGAAACCACCGTGTGCATTCCTGTGCATGTGCACAGCTCGCCTCTACAGCGCTCACCTCTTGCATTCAGCCCAGATGCAGCAGGCTCCAAGTCACACTTCAGCAGAACATCCCAGAACAAAAGCCTGAATTCATCCAAGCTGTCCATGCCTGCTACTAGCAGGCGCTACCTCCAAGGTGGGCACACAGAAAGGATAATCCCCTCTGAAAGCACACAAAGGGAAACTCATCGCTCAACCAAAGGAGCTAATGGTTCCCAGACAGCGAGGCCTGCAGCCTGTGTCAGCTAAAAGCACTGTCAGTCCCCAGAAGGCAGTTGGGGGAATTGCTTCAGAAAGGCCTTGCAGTAGCCGAAGTGCAGACACCTCCTCACAGCCCTGCAGCCTCATCTAAAGAACGGAAAACACAGCGCCTGGAAGCCTGCAGAAACACCTTTGGACAACGTTTGCTGAGGCTAAGCTCCCGCAAACGTAAAGGAGCACTTTTGCCCTACCTGCACACACAGGAACCGTGAGGAGAAGCCTCACACCGTGCAGATGGGGGTCAGCTCCCCCAGCTCCAGCTGGGGCAGGTAGCAGAGAACACCTCACTCCCTGTTGGACCAGGCCCATCCAGGAGGGCAGCAGGCCTGGAGAGCCAAGGAAAGCTCAAAGCAGAACCAAAGGAATCAGCAAGTGGTCCTGCAGAGCTTCCTGAGCACCATACGAGGCCACATTCTCAGTTGGGAGTCAGCTGTGAGTTGGTCTTTCTCCTCCCTTCAGATGACCTTCAGATGACAGAGACCCAGCAGCGATCGGGTGGTGACAGCAGCCCAGGACTCACAGCCCGCAGCCTCTCCCAGAACCATTTCTGCTTTAGAGGAAGGAGCTGAAGCTGGAAGGGGAACAGAGTAGGTCCAGAAGCAGTGCTGCACAGATCACAGACCCCTCACCAAGGCAGGGCGTGAAGCGACAGTGCTGGGCTGGCTGCAGGCACACGGCCATGTCCTGACCTGGGGTCCCCCCCAGGGTTGGGGCACTTCTGTGAGGCATCGCTTCCAGAACCACCAAGGCTTTGCCTGTGCCCACAGCAGCTCACAGATCTTGTTCTCTGTGAGCTTCTGCTTCCACAACAGAACTTCACTTCCAGCACTGGAAGGTATGCAAAAGCTCAGATGACAGGAAATGCAAAACAGAATTTGGCAAGAAGAAGCACTTGGGAAAACAGCGTTATATTTCAAAATACAGGCCGGAGTCGTCATGGCAAGACAGAAATCTGAGCAGAAACCAACATTTATTAAAAGCTTGCCGCACTCAAGCAAACTAATACAACCAAAAACCCAAATACTTGGGAAAGTTTAAGAAATCATGGATTTAAGACAGAAAAACTTAAGGGGTAATAAAGGACATAAATGGGCCTAACATGAACACGAGAAAATTTCTGATATTTAAGGATTTGAATAGCCCTAAATATGATTGGAAAAAGACTTCCCAAATTCACCAGATACCTGGAAACAATGACAAGCAGGAGCTTCTGCAGCATACATCCAGCTAGGGCTGGTTTCGAAAGTGCTAAGACTTTGAGACAGCAAAACACCAGCAATCTAACAACCACTGGCGAAACACTTACAGCAGCAAACAAATATCAGAAAGCAATGTATCATTAATCACAGGTGCTGGCCAGGCTGGCTGTTGTGGAACAAACCAAAGAAGCCTCACAAGGTGCTGTTAGGGCAAGGAATCTGCTTGCTGTGCAAGGTAATGTGGGCTCAGGCAGGCTGTAGATGGATACACAGATACCTCTGACATGATGGAGTGGGGCACCCTGTGTGCTGCAGCAGGTAAATGTCATCTGAGCCTGGCAGAAGTGTTAGCAATCCACCTGTCCAAGACCTCTCTTTGAATTTGGATCTGAAGATACCACAGTGTCGAGATACTGCCAGGTTTGAACTCCTCAGGCAACCGATAAAGCCACGCTTAAAAATGAAAAGCAGTGCAGCAGTCTGTGCTGGTTACCCCTGCTCTCAGCACAGGAGGAACTGACTGCACTGCATTCATGTCATTGGCAATATCCACCTTCAGGAACAAAAGGAAAACTTACCAAGAAGTTCTGCAGTTAAAATTCACCTGGAAAATGAATGTGAAGGCAACTGTCACATTCCTCCTTAACCTTACTGTGGAGTCCCTCATGAAACCCCCCATAATATGGTGGTAGATGCTTGCAGATCCCTTTTTCAGTTCAAGATCAAGCTAGAGGAAATCAGCGCCTGGCTCAAGAAGCAATGAATTATGTTGATGTAAGAAGGTGGACAGCATTTGCACTGTGCAAGAACAAGAGCACTGCAGATGCACTGGTTGGTGAAGCATCCTTATGTCACAGTACCCACCTCCAGCTCAAGATTTATTGCAATTTCCCCCAGTGAATCCAGCTGGCAAAAATCACATGAAAAGAAACAAAGCTCACGATTCCACTTAAAGACACTACCACAGAGAAATAGAAAGTGTTTGGGCTGATGGGGGATCCCTGCCTGGCTGTATTTCAGGAAACACTACGTCACAGCCAGCCATAGGCCTTGGGAACCTGGCAAACCACCCCCAGCAAAGGAACAGCGCCTGTAACAGAGAGACCCCAAAAAAGCACAGTTCCAGAATGGCTGGAAATTGCCCTATCTGTGTATAGGGATAAGAGCATTTATTTATTCCTATGTCCTCCCACTCGGAAAGCTGTGCTTGTCCTCAGAAATACTCAGAAAACCAAAGCAAGCCCCTAAAGGAAGAACGCGCCCAACGATACTTCATGCTGTCAGTAAGACCCGAAACTGGAAGGGGTTCTTTCAGGCTTGAACAACTACCACACAGCTGTACCTCTACAAACAGGTGCTTTAACAAGGGCAGAAAAGAGTTTGCAAACATCAGCGGAATGCCCCTTGGGGTGGGATGGTTCTTTGGAGCTCTCTAGATTAAAAAAGACAAGCTTGTATTGAGCTTCAGTGTAAAAAAGCACTCCTAATTAATAATCCCTCCAGCTAGATGGGAGGGATGTCTAGAGATAAAATAGAACAAGTGTTTCAACCTCATACTTGAGATGGAATGAAAGAGTTTCTCCCCAGGTCCAACCCCATGAAGTCACAGCCCCGCAGCCTTTGTGAAGGCCCACCTCTCCCCCTGCAGCAGGTAACAGTGCTGCTGCCCCAGCTGCTGTCTCCACGCACAAAATCTCATGCCACAAAAATTCTGCTGCAGTCCCTCCACTGGAAATACACGCACATATTTAACAAGTTAAGAAGCGACATAACAACAAAGTCATAAAACCTGAGAGCTGCCAGCAATTCACTGAGCTCTGGGCTCATCCTACGGAGCGTGGTTCGGATGGTGAAAGCAGCGGTGCTTCAGGAGCTCTCTCCTCTCCAAAGCACTGAAGCGTGCTTCTGAAAAGCCAAAAAGGAAATCCTACTTCTGACTGCAGCAGCCCAGCACAAACGCAGAGGAATATTTTGTGTTTGCATACAATACTGGGCAGAACCTGCAGCTGCTTTTCCCTGGCTGAAGGAAGCTTTCTGGGAGATGATTGCTCCTACTTTACTGAGAAGATGATGAGAAGATTTTGTAACCAGGTTTATTCGATGGCTATTTAAAATGCATATATGTTTTAGATGCATGCAATTCATATAGCAGCAGCTTCACCTATTATTTACAATGGGAATGCTTTGATTCTGTCATTCTAGAGAGCCACACACACCTGCAATGCCACATCCCTGGTGATGGTAGGAGCACAGGGCTGGCAAGGGCCCGGCTCAGCCTGTCCTGCCTCCTGCCATCAGCAGGCCACTACCAGATGCACAGCATGGCCAAGGATTCTATTAATAGCAGAAGTTACCCTTGGGGAAAATCCACTCACGTGAGTATTATTTGCAGCAGACAGCTGGTACTCGACACCTTGGAGCTTAAGGATTGTCTCTGCTCTGGAATACTTGCAGGTGTTTCTTGTAAGCATATCTTACTATAAAAGCATGGAATGTTTTTGCTCTTGCTCTGAACACCTCGCTGCATGGGAAGAGTGCAGACTGAGGACCAGCTCTGCTGATTGTCACCAGTTAAGCTGAAGGGTTAAAACACCAATATGTAGTGGATCTTAAAGCTGCTTCTCATATACAGAGGAAAGAAAAACCAAACAACGTGGGACATGAGCAAATGCTTTGCAGCTGCTGACTTACTGGGCACCTCCCTGGAAGGGGCAGCCTCTCCACACCTGCTTCTGAAGTGCTGCTGCACTCAGCCTCAAGGTGTCACATCCCCACCTGAGACAAAAGGATTCTGAGCAGGAAAAAGAAATAAGGAAAAGCTTCCAGAGGAAAAGGTAATTTCTGTTATTGTTGAAGCAACATAAGCTCAGATCAGTAGAATTTACTCCTTATAAATGTAAATGTTCACAACAAGCCTGAATGAAAGGCAGAATACAGTCATAAAGAAAGAAAAAAAAAAAAGCATCAAAATCGTCCTAAAATGATCTGCTATATGGATGTCATTGCCATAGAAACCGGGCTTTTCTCTCTCCTTATCAACCCCTAAATGTATTAAGTGGATTTCTAGAATGTTTATGTTTTTTTCTACACAGTTTCTCAGTAAAAGCACCAGTGTGAAGACAATCAACAGCAACAGCATGCAGGATACTTGGAAAACGTTTCATTACTGAGAATATAAACAAATAGTAACACACCAATACATAAAGATATACTTGTATCACTGAAGGCAATGAGGTTGATGCCCTCATACCTACTGGAAGGAGAGAAAAAAAAACAGTTCTGGTTTCCAGGCTCCAAAACCACAACTGTCATAAATAACAGTCTTTATTTTGTGCATTCTCCATGAGTTTCACCCATAGCCAATAAGGCCATACGCAGCGAGGATTAATTCCAGACTTATCCCCAGTTGGAAAACAAAAGAAGCCATTAGGCAACGTGCCTAGAGGGCATCGAAATACAGCACTTGCAGCCCCATCCTACACCTCAGCCATCAGCACCAAATGAACAACTGCACATCCACCAGCAGCTGCCTGACGGTTCCCATGACACAGCGAAGCAGCACTATGTGAGTGGAGGAGGGCAGAGCAGACAGTGCGACATATCTTCAAAATCCATGTCCAGTTTGGCATGCTGTGTGTTGAGAAGGAAGAGGTGGCATCTCCCAGAGGAGCGCTTTTGCTTTGTGATCCTGCCTGGGGTCTGCATGGCAGCTGCTCAGCTAACCGCCGGGCTCTGTACAAACTCATCACTACCAGAGGTCTCATCGGGGTGGGAAAGGTGTGCCAATGGCCCGGCCCAGCCGTGGTGTCCCTTCCCCAGCAAGGGGCCTGACCTCAGAAATAAGCTGAGTTACAGAATTAGATGACATACAGACATGGTTAAAAAGCTTTGTCTCCTAAACTACATATAATTTTAAAGGAGCCACTACCACAGCAAATAGGGAGGGGCTGTGGGAGCAACATCTCCAGAAGGCGGCTCAATGAGTTGCAGCACCGGCCTTCAGGTGCAGCCCAAGCTGCCTGCTGGCCATGCAAGAGCTCCACGGCTCTGTGACCACTGGGATGCTCCAACCGCAGCAGAAGCACTGCAAAACACCCCGAGCAGCGGGCACAGGAATCGCGTCCCCACGTGCACTCAGGTGTCCCCTTCCCGCTGGCACAGTCAGGGCAGCGGATGGGAGGAGCACAACGAGGAGCGCACAACTTTCCCACCGCAGCGCACTGGGTCCACGCTCAAGCTTCAAACTTTACACTTTAAAACTAATTCGCAGGGTCGCTTTCTGTGACCCTCCAACCGAGAGGAGCTGCGCGGTTTCCCAGTGCGGGGCGCTCGGTTTTACAGCCACAAACGGAACCGTTTCCACGCGGCAGCCCCGAACCGAACCCCGGCCGGCTCCCCCGACCCGGGGCTCCCCGCGCACCGCCCCTCCTCGGCCCCGCTGCCGCACCGGCGGACCTGGAGCCGTCGCGGTTAGATCGTGACAAATTTCACCAGTAACCCTACACCTCTCTTGGCACCGACTTGGCCTTTTCCCCTCCTTTTTCTGCACGTTTTTAAGGTCGCTCCCTCCCGGCTCGCAGCGGCATGGCGCCGGCCTCGCCCCCCGCCCGCTCCCCCTTCCTCCTCCTCCTCCTCCTCCCCCCCAGGCCCCGAGCATCCCCCGAGGGAACGCCGGGAGCCGTGCGGGGCCGCCCCGGGAACCGGCGTGCGGGGCAGCGCGGCGCCGCCCGTAGAGCGCCGGGCTGCGGGCGGCGGCGGCGGCGTGGGGAAGGGGCGCTGCCCGGCACCGCACGGCAGCCCGAGCTCGGGGTGGGGGGAGGCGGGCGGCCCCGGCGCCGCTTTACCTGAAGACGCAGTCGTCTCTCGCGTCCCTGGCCGGGGATGTGAGGCCGTGCTTCTTGTTGAAGAGCTTCTGAAACAGGGTGGGCGGCATCTTGCGGAGCCGCCGCTGCCCCCCGCCGCCGAGCGCCGGGCTCCGCGCAGCGCCGTCCCCGCGCCGCGGCTAGTTCCGCCCGCCCGACTCCATTCGGTGTCACAGTCATATGACAAAAATTAGTCACTCGGCGCTGCCAGAAGGGGAGGGCCGGCGGGGCGGGCCCGGCGGGGCGCTGCGTGGGCCGCTGAGTGGCTGCGGCCCCACGTGGGCCGGGCGCGGAGCGCAGCGGAGCGCAGCGCAGCGCGCAGCCCCCGGGTGGGGAACGGCCGGAGGGGCCGGGGCGGAGCCGGGCTGCTGCCGCCGCACGGAAAGGCCTCGAGAGCTCGGAGTCCGCTCACGGAACCGCCCCGGCTCGGAAACGCTTCAGGGACCCTCACCCACCGCATCGCTGCCCCCGTCCCCCCGTGCCACACCGCCCCGTTCCGGGACACCGCAGGGAAGGCGGCCCCCATCCTCCCTCCCAGGGCAGCCTGTGCGGTGCTCAGCTGCTTTTTCAGAGAAGCAATCCTACCTTCAATCCAACCTCCAGCACTTGAGAAACTTTTCCTTGAAAGTGAAGGCAGGTTTCTGTTTGAGTTCCTTGGATAGGTCAAGCTTTAGGGTCAGACAACAAAAAAGAAAGAAACCACCACCAATGCATCTCCTCCCACCCTTCTCCCCCCGGCCTGCTCAGGGTGGGGGGGCTCCCCAGCACAGCAAATAGCACTGGGACAAGGCTGGAGGAAGGAAGGCAGCCACGTGTGCTGTGTGCAGGGGGAGCCACCGTACCCATAAAACACCCATCTGCCAAACGCATTTAGGACACAGGAACCCACTCGTGAATCCAGACCAAACACAAGCCAAAGGGACCCAGCCTTTTTTGCTGAAGTATTTATTAGAACAGGTTTAAACCAATGGTTACAGTTAACAGCCTCCTTCCCCCTCTCACTGTGAATATATAAGACGAGCAGAAAGTGAAAATAATTAAGAACTGATTAAATAGAAGTGACTCATCTGCTTTCCCTGGAAAACGGAATTAAACTAAGTCAGCATGTGATGTAACGTTACGTTAGAAATACTTTTAAACAAGGCTCATTTCGTGCCTAACATACACAACTGTCTACAGGATCTCTGGTTTTCGTCCACTAGAAGTTGGTGCTTGTAATAGAAAGTAGGAACCGATGTTCAGATGCATCTTTTCCCCCTTGTTCTGGACAGAGGACACGCCTGCATGCCGCAGGCTCACGGGTGAGAGATGTCTATATCCCTTCACTACGTGAAACATGCCTTCAAACTGGGCATATAAATACAGTTTCAAATAAGATCTTCAAGTGTAGAATACTACAGAACAATAGAATTTGCCCAGGAAATACAGCTGAGCTCTCAACGGTTCCACAATTAACAGAACTGAAGATTGAACTAACGTCAAGTGTATTCAAATCCAAGTTGCCAGAGCCCCTTTAAAAGTGATTCTGCTTCAAAGCTTCCAAGTTATCAGCAAGGGATTCTGGCAAGCTTTGTTAACACACCTTAATCGAGAGAGCAGAGGGGAGGATGGATAGGAGGAGAACAAGAATGAAATACGTTTCATCATCCGTTGTTCTGAAAAACCTCCCCACAGGCAAATCCTCACACCTGCATGAAAAACATGACTTTCAACTTATCTGTCCATTTAGAATGCATTGCCTCGGACTCCAAACCTGTCCTTTCTGTGTTTAGAGATTAGGATTCAGAGAACTTACAAACAGAACCATTTGCATACAAGGGCTTAACACTCCAGCAGCTGGTTCACATACCCCTGTAGCATTCCAGGGAGAGAAAAAACATCTTTCATCATCTCCAAGCACTTTCAGCTTCCTAGAAGAACCATTCATTTCAAAAACAACTGCAAACTATTAATGAAGACCCTCATACATTTGTCCCTGTAATGCTTTACTAAACATGCATCTACAGAGCACATTTCATAGATAGAAAGTTCTTGTGCAGATTGACTCACTGTCATTCCTTTCAAGCCATTGGGACTTCACCATGTCTGGGCTTGTGACAAAGCAGCCCCATTGATACCGCGAGGACTTCTCCCCTCAATCACTGCACAAATAAGCTCTTCTGTACTGTCCCATTAACTGCCTGTGACCTATAACCTTTATCCACTAACATGGAAGAACCAGTTTCCACTTTGAGAGAAATTTTATATAGCCATTCTTCAGCTTGAAACCAAAGCATGGGAAAGTGCCTGCTCTTTCAGAAAAGCAGAACAAGAGTGGATATTGTTGCAGCCTCAAAACGAGTGAGATTTCCTTCCCTAGGGCAGAGGGCTAGCCTGGTAATTAATTACACTTTCTCTCATCTCAAAAGATGAAAATAAGAAGCAGCACTTTTATAACTGAGGGGAAGGACAAGAAAGACCATGGTTTGTGATATTTCTGTCCTCCTGTACAGCCTCATCACACTGAGAGAAAGAAAAGAAAAAAAGTAAAACACTGCAGTTTTCAGGCTGCTCCAGCCAACCCCACAGTTACAAGCAATACCTTTTGATCTTGAAGTCCCCAATTACTTTGTCAGTATTGGTCTACTTAAGATTAGAAAATAAAAATGCTTTGGGGGCAGAGTAAGTGTTTTTATCCAAGGACCTTGCTAGAAAGCCTTATAACATTTCTTTTACTCTGGTTCAAGTAGAGGATAATCAATCATCATCATCCTAACTTACTGCATGCCCCAGTTTTGCTTAAGGCTACATGGAGGTGCTAAACCTTTTCTCCTGGGGCTCCAGATTCTTGTACACTTCATCACCAGCAGCTTTGTATTTGTAAGAACAAGATCCTGGTAAGTGGAAGCATTCCTGGAAGCACTCCAACAAGATACTGGGAGAACACTCTCTACTAATGCTTAAAGGAAAAATAATTTAATGCCATGATTGTTAACCTTGAGCCATATGATATGCTCAGACAACATTTGTTTAGAGACTGAATCCAAGTGCATTTATCTGCACTTCCTTCTAACCCAGAGCAATGGGAAAAGGCCCAGGGTCTGAACTTCCACAGGTCTGCTCAGATGTAATCAAACTAATTAAAGTTGTGAATTTTATGTCTTCTTTACGTGCTTTTTGGAAACACAAAGAGCTTCCAGGGCATGGCAATTCTGGCTGATAGTACTGAGAAACAACCTCACTTTTCAAGGTGCTTGGAGAGCCAGATTGTTATTTTGAAACATGGAGAAACTTCCTTACTTCTACAGAAGAGCCTGGGTGAGGATTGGTGTTAGTGAGAACTTTGCAGAGATCCAAACTATTTCAGCATGCAGTAAATACGAGCAGAGAAAAACCATGCTCTTGTTGGTGTTTTCTGAAGCATTCAGCACACTGAAGAATGACATCTACAGACCAACCATCCACAAACTGGACTAGCAGCACTGGGAATCTTACCTATGTACCATGCAGAACGAGCAGTCAACTGCAAAATCCAAGCCAACATCAACATCCAGCACTTCAGACATCTATACATGCTTGTTTTATTTCCACCTCTGTGTTCATGCAAGGCACTTACTTCTCTCCACAAGTCTGAAGCCATTAGAAGACACAAAGGACCTCTATCTCTTGCTGTCAGACCTTGCAAGCCTTTACCCACAGGCCATCAGGTCTGCTTCTCTGCCCAAATATTACAGCGTATCACAGCACAAACAGTGATGGAAGGATCACTTCACCTATCACACAAATAAGACTCCACAGATACAACGTCACTGTGGAAACCCATCAGTATCAACACCAAAAACCTGTACTGAAAAAATAAAGCATGAGGTCAACTGATACTTGATATAAAGCACAGGCCCTGGTTGTAAATATTGTGCTTTTTGGCTTCACTTTGCATGAAGAGCTGCATCACAAGAGAGATGCATCCTCCTGAGGAGGGACAGCCTGGGAACATGACAGGGGCAGGAGGTGGCAAGGGATTGTTGTAAGAAGCCACTAACACAAACACCCCAGTGCTGGGTGTTCTCTACTCAAGTAGAGGTGACAGCTGTAAAGGCCAACACCACTAAAAAACAAAAACAACCAACCAGAAGTTTTGGCACAGCAAGAAGCAAAACTAAATTGATGCAATCCGCTGTCTTCAAGTCATGCTTTTAAAAAAAAAAAATCTAAATGAACTGAAGCAGCATCCTTATGGGGCTCTTACAGAACAATGCCCAGAATGAGATCTAGTTGCTTGTACAAGTAATTTAATATTGAAGTATTCAAGTAAAGGATTTACAGGCTTTCTGTCAAACATTATATTAAGTTTCAAACAACGTGGAGCCAAAAAAAATACAGCCATTAATTACTCGTTAATACTTCTGTTTCACCTCCCTCCGACAGCAAACTTCACTTCCATCGACTCCTGCTGAAAAATGAGAATCCTCATCTGTGCTTACAGCAGATCCAAGTTTTAGAACTTGTAATAACATCTGGGGGAAAAAAAATGTTAAGTACTATCAATAAAATGATATATTCTCAAGTTTAAAGAAGCTTCATTACTCTGATAAGTTGTCTACGTGATCAAGAGAAACTATCATTGGGAGTAACTCAAATCTCAAACTCAGGTCCAGTGCTAGTGAGCACAGAACAACAGTTTAAAGCATACGTACACTGCTGATGGAAGAAGTGTGACCCCAGAGACTCCTTGAGCAGAGATGGAAACATCCAGCTTACAGAGAGCCCACAGACACTTACACTAAGTCCACTCTTAATTCCTAGGCTGTTCTAGAGAAGTAGGAAAAGAAAACATTTTTCTTCTGATAGCCACCCAGCTGCCCACCAGGCATGGCCTACACCCAGCACTACCACGATCCACACTCACAAACACCTCCTGCACTCTGGGTGCTGTATGTACTCAAGCTGTGGGGCCAGCAACCTGCAATTCCATTGAGACTTTGTGCATATATAGCATTTTTGAAATCTGTCATGCTTATACAGTGTCTGTACACTAAATTAACACAGCACAGACAGATGAGCATAATTTGCAGACTACTTGCAGACACTGTCTGTAAAGGACTATTTTAAACCGAGGAAGACATCTGCCATCCAGTGGCACACTCAGAAACTTCAAGGGATGGCATTTCAAGGCAGTGAATTCGAGCTTTATGATAGTGATGAGACAGCTTTGTACACAGTTCTCATCTCTACTTTATAAAAGCTAGGAAGCGAAGAAAGGCACTTTCCATACGCTGAGGGTCTCAGAAATAAAAAAATACTTCGAAACCCTTAAAGAAAAATCCAATTACACGAAGAACTTTCAGGGGGAAACGGCAGGAAAGGGAGCTGCTTAGAATGGCCTGGGTTGCAAAGGCCCACAGTGCTCATCCAGTTCCAACCCCCTGCTGTGCTCAGGTCACCAACCAGCAGCCCAGGCTGCCCAGAGCCACATCCAGCCTGGCCTTGGATGCCTGCAGGGATGGGGCATCCACAGCCTCCTTGGGCAACCTGTGAACAGGTTGTGAACCTCACCACACTGTGTGCAAAACTTCCTCTTAACATCCAATCTAAACCTCCCCTGTCTCAGTTTAAGACCATTCCCCCTTATCCTATCACTATCCACCCTCATAAGCAGCTGTTCCCCCTCCTGTTTATACTCTCCCTTTTGCTGAGCACCTTAACAGTGCCAACTAAAAGCAACTCCTGTGAGAGCAAAAGAGAAACATGAAAGCTTTAGAAAGAAGCTGAGATGCTAATTATGTATTTAGCAAAACAGGTTACACACAATCCTACTGACTGGACAGTGGCAGAAGCAGCTTTAGACACTTAAAAGGCAAACAGACAACACAGATAGCTAGTTATCATCTACACAGTGAATAATTCTATATTCCATTACCTTCAGGCACTCCTTCAGGAAGGCAGAAGGCTTTTGTGTTAACCGGGAGTCGGCGATGCCTGGAAGCTCTGTGACCTGGTGAAGTCCTGACAATGGAGCAGATTTCTTTTCTGTAGCACCAAGTCTGAAAAGGTGGATGACATTTCATTCACACAACTATTCACACCAAAGAGACGTTCTTCCAGCTTTCTACCAGGGACATTCAAAAAGCATGGAACAAAGAAAGCAGGGGGACATTAAAGGGACGTCACCAGAAAACATCTAAGACTAACTTGCATACCATTAACATACTATAGGAATGGGAGACAGAAAGTTTCAAAGCTTAGACTTCAACTGCTCACCATACTGTAAGGTTTTAACTACAGTACTGCATATACACATGTCCCAAGACTGGGCCTATAGAGTGTGATTACATCAGAACCTGAAAAAAAAAATAAAAATCTTTTTTCTAGACGTGGAGGAAGAATTCCTTTTGCTGAGCTCAGCAAAAGACACAGGAACAGTTTCTTCTGAGTTGACACAGGAACCTGTGGTATTCAGGAATAAGCCTTTCCCTGATTAAACTCTGCACACTGGTGACAAGCTAAGCTGTAATATCTCCAAAATACAACATACACAGCAATAACTGCCCAATTACACGACAGACAAATGGTCAAAGTGGCCAACATTTGTTGGCTCATGCAAAAGATTGTTTTAATTGCTTTAAAAGTATGATTTAGGACTCCTAATCTTAAATGATTCTTGGTTTCTGCCTCTAACAAGACCCTGATGTTCTCTCTTAATCTAGTGTCCATAAATCAAAGCTTGTTTACAACAACAACACATTGAATTCTACAACTCAAATCCTTCCAAATTACCTGGTGCAAGTCTTCCATTGAAACAGTTCTCAACAAAACTATAGAAAAAAAAAACACACAAAAGCTCAGAAAAGAAAAAGACCTGCAGACTTGCTGAGAGCTATGGCATGAAAGCAACAGAAACATCACTTCCATTCCAGTGCTGAGAGCCTCTACGGACAGAAAACCCAAGCTGAAATTAAATAGCAAGTTTGTTTGGAACAAAGAGGAAACACAACTAAGGCTGATTTTCTATTGGAAGATGTTATAAGAAATCTGACACTGTTTGGCTGGTTGAACTTCACAGTTTGCTGTGCAACTTAAATTGGAGCATAAGTATGGCCAGAATTAGATTGATTAGAATTAGACTGATTGGTTTGGCTTTAATCACCAAAAACGCACATCAAGATAGACACATCTAGCCCTGAATACAACCAGTTTCCTGGACATTTATTCTTCTCCATGACCAGTGTTATAAAACTCATTTGATAAGACAGGGGAATTCCAAATCAGAAGCTTGCTGTTATTATTGTTCCTACGATATTCTCTTAGCACACTACTCTGCTTCATGACAACTCCATTGAAAGCAATTAACAGTTCTTAGAGCTGAAGTACTGAATTCCAAATGTTCACTTTTTTGTCTCGTGCTCTGTGAAATGAAGACAAGGAATCAGTTGATGGCAGCACAGGAAAGGTACTTCTGAAGCCCCTTTTGAAAACACTCCATAGCACTTTCCACATTTAACTGCTACATTTGTCACGGTTCCAAATTCTCACTTCAATTTTATGCCTTTGTTAATTAGCAAAGCACGATGTAATTACTTACCACTACATCATCTGTCTGCCTAGAAGGCAATATCTCTGTTGTCACCTTCTCTGATTTGGCTGAAGTGTCTGCTGGGGCAACTTCAAGCTGACCACAAGATGATGCATTACCTTCTAACACATTAGACAACTCTTCTTTTCTGATGCTCTTCAGCCTTTTGGGTTCAGCAGTCTGACTGCCAGGCTAAAGGATGAAACAATTACATTTCATGTCAAAAATTAGATTTCTACTGCCTGGTAAGCATTAACAAGGAGAATCCCAGTGACAAACCCAAGCTCTATACAGCTGGGTTGGTAGCAGTGACAAAAATGAGTTTGAAAAAGTGAGCCTGGGGGGCACCCACAACTATTACTGCTATCCAGAGCTATAAATAAGCTACAGTGGCAGTCTCTGCCATTGCCTGCAGGCACCTCTTTAAAGGAGCTGACAAGACTTGAATGCACTTCTAGGTAGGGACTTCCACCTGCACAAGGAAGGGGCAAATCACCTGTGTTACAACCTAGCTGATTTACTGAAAGTTGTTCACCTTTCTTTCCACTCCTACTGGTGAAGAACAGCACGTGCCACTCTTTAGGGCTGGAGTTCTCTCTCTTGCAGTTGTAATTTTACAGATTTTTTTCCCTGTGATAAATTTCCAACAAACAAATTAACTTCACCTCATAGCCCACAGCCACCCGCCAACCTATGTCTTACAGGATGTTTTTTAAACAGGGATTGTTCCAAAGCCACCCCTATAAATACCTCCTCTTCTCAGTACAACCCTCATCTGCCTTGCCTCCTGTTGTCAACAGGGCAGCATTTTTCCTCTTCCCTTTCCTTGAGGAAATGAGGTTGCTTATTAATCATTTGCTCACCTGGTTATTCACCATCAGACACGCACACTATGTGAGCAGAGGACTTGCATAATCACAGCAGTCCTTGCCAGTGGCAGCTTCTGCTGCTATTACAGTCCAAATTAAACAGAGAAAAATAGTGTGGTACCTGGGCTACGGCCAGAATTGCATCAGTCACAGTTCAGAACTGTAGTTACAGAAGGGACTCCTGTATTCGTGAAGGCTGACATTAAGTAAAGCGAGCAGCATGACCGAAAGCTTTGTTTCTGAATAAGCTAAGTGAGAAACACTGCTTTCACTAAGCTTCACAAGTGAACATTAAGAGTAAAAATGCAGTTTTGTTTTGCTTTTGCCGTTGCTAACTAACTTGTTAGGAGACAAGTCTTATTTGCAGGAAGGATCTTCCACTCACACTTCCCCTTCTAGTTCAAGCTGCACTTAGCTTGTGGTATTTTACCTGCCAGAGTAGTTGAAACACTCAGTTCTGAAGAACTGTAATTGCATTTGGGTCTCCTTCTAGGGGGAGGAGAAAAAAGTGAGCTGCTCTGAACGGATGTTAACATTCATCAAAAAACATACAAGGAAATCAAAGAACAAATACAGCCTGAGTGAAGAGTGGCTACAAAATTGCTAAAGATAGTTACAGTTAGTTCATCAGACAGTTCATTGTCCACCATCCAGTGACAGCCCCTACTCTAGAGATACCTGCAATTCAAAAGCTACAGAGGACAATCACTGACACAACAAGTATTTAACATAGATGATTTGCCAATAGAAGAGCTGGCATCCTAACAATAAGGAGGGCAACAAAAGGGTTTCAGCATATCACATGCACTATTCTTCCTATTAAGGAAAAACGTACTCCAAATAAAACTAAAAGGAAAATAACAGCCAGACAGTAGGTAGGAACCTGGCCTGAGATTCATAAAGACTGTATTCAGTAATATTTAGAAGTGTCTGATATTAGTTAATAACTCCTACAGAAGAGGTGTAGAACCTGGCTTTGTCCTCTGTGAGCCCACAACACGACGAGGAGCTGACAAGAGATCCTCGTGCTCTGTACTGCACAGGCAATCCCAACCAGACAATCTTTGCAATTGAACAAAATCCGACAGAATTAGTGTCAGTGGTAAAAGCAAATCTTATGGGCATGATAAATAAGCGTCAACTCCATAAACACCTGCACTGAGCTCTCCAATAGTGAAGCAGAAGCCTATTAAGAAAACTACTCATACCTGCTTCTCTTCATGCAGCAGTTTTAAAGCTGGTGGGGACACAGGCAGTTGAAACTCACCAGACACATTTGCAGGATCACAGGCTCACTCATACTGCCCACACTATAATTTATAATAGAGAAATCTGAGCACTCTGATGCATCGGCCTGCTTTGCAGATTACCTTTTTAGGTGTCGGTCTTTACAATCTTCCAATACAGGTTCTAAAAAACACAAAATCTAAACATTAAAAGAAAAAGCCAAGCAAGCCAGACCTTGTTTTATGCACACTATAAAGCAAAACATTCAAAGCAAACACAGAACTTGAACAAGGAGCTGCTCCCCAATACATACACACAGCACAAATAAAATAATCATTACACATTACATGAAGTTCCTTGCACTGCAGTGATATTTGTTCATTTATATACTATTTCATATTGTAGGAAATTATTACCTAATATTGGTGAAAGGTTTGAGATCTGTAGTATCTTATCTATGGCCACTGCTTTGCTGCAGTCCAGAAGAGTGGAGTTCTTGCATTTCACAAAGTCCTCGAAGTCAGGACTGCTTGTCCCTGGACACAGAAGACATCAGTACGAGCTTCTCAACTAAAACTCACTGAGCTATTACAATTTTGACCAAGTGAAGAAATCTCGTTTGCAAGACTTCACAGCATAGCAAAAGCACTGTCTTAGTCCAAACATACAGAAATGGCTGAGAGAAATCGAGCTCAAAGCAAATTAATCAGTCACCCCCAGCAAACGACTCATGCCAACAGCAAATCCTTAAAGTTGAAAGCATGATTCAAATTATACCAGGTCTGGATTCACTCTGCAATGGAGGACCAGATACCCAGGTTGCACATTAAGCACAGGGTGGCTCACAGCAAAGCTCTGATCCACGAACCACAACCAACAGAGGCTACTGGCCCTCCTACTTCAGGCAGCCTCCTCGATTTCTCAGCATCAAACAAACAAACAGAAGTCTCACCTGAGTGCTCCTCATCTCTTAATGTTTCAGGGGATGGGAAACTTTCTGTGGTGTCAGTAGCAACTGCATCATGACCTGCAGAAGAATCTGCATCTAAACATTCAAGGAGAAAGTCTGAAACACCTGTAGGAAGAGTCATCGCTGTGCCTGGAGGGAGAGGCAAAAAAAGCAGCTTCCAAATAAACTGTATCATCTCACACACACTTTATTTTTTTAAGCTTTTAAAAGTGTATGTTTAAGTACATTGAAGAACTCATGTTGAAAAGTGGCTCTTCAACAACAGAATCACTGTCATCTGGTTTACAACAGCCTGGGCTCAAGGCTGCCTCAATTGTGGCAGCAATGCCCTCAGCACGTACTGTTAACAGTCCCTCTCTCTTTTTTCTTCCCTTTTTCCCCTAATAAAGAAGTCAGGCAGTTCTCAAAAGACTTTAAAACAAACACTTGCCCATATAGTTCGAGATCAGCACTTTTTCAACTGCTAAAAGAACACTTGTCATGAATAAGACTTGAAGCACAAGGTCCACACACCTGCCTGGAACACCTCCTGTGCTGTTGGCTGCTTACAGTCAATTCATGTGAACGAAGCACATGCTGAATCATTCAAATCCAATTATCATTTTTACACGTTGTTTTATACAGACACAAAAGCATATTCCATAACATGATGCAGGATCGCTATACTCACCTGAAGTAATATCAGTGTTCTTCAGGCTGTCTTTACTTTCAAAGTTGATTATTGGAGATTCCTTAAATTGAACAACCAATACATAGAACATAAGAAAACCAGATCTAGACGTTAAATGCAGTAAGTGGCAGAACACACAGATACTCAGGAACTGATTGTGTGATACAAACTTGCTATTCAGAGCACAGTTTGTACCACTGCTTTTCATGCACCAGTAACAGACCTGCAAGCTGACTTACAGCCATAAAACTCATCATGAATATCCATTAATTTGGAAAGTTTTGCACCCAGAGGGTGGTGAGGCACTGGCACAGGTTGCCCAAGGAGGCTGTGGATGCCCCATCCCTGCAGGCATTCAAGGCCAGGCTGGATGTGGCTCTGGGCAGCCTGGGCTGCTGGTTGGTGACCTGCACACAGCAGGGGTTGGAACTGGATGAGCACTGTGGGCCTTTGCAACCCAGGCCATTCTGTGATTCTGTCACATTTCTTTTAGTTTACCCTTCATAAATCAGCAGTGTTAGAACAAAGCAGCATTCTCACCTTCAGCAGCACCGTGCTGCCTTCCACATCCTCTTCATTCTTTTCCAAGAACCGTATTTCTTTCACATTCCCTTGAGTGCTGTAACTGTAAAACAGAGCAGAGCTCAAGCCATAGGGCTGCACTACACAGGAGGAGCTGACACAGCCCAACGCCTGCCCAGCAGGTGCCAGCAGAAAGCCTGACCAACACCAGCCCATCCAGCACCCAGACTGCATTCACAACAGACGGCGGGCAAAGCAATGATTGATCAGTGATAATTCTGCATATGAAAGCTTTCCAGCAGACCTTTGGTTGGACGAAGGGATCCCTGGGGTGACTTCAAGATTCTCCTTGATTTCTGGTAAGGTTTTCACAGCGCATTTTCCCTTTGGGCCTGGGGAAGAACAACTATTCAGTTCAGCAACAGAATTCAGATAAGCGTTTCTATCGCAGCACCTTTAAATGCTCCCACTTGCTGATGCTGATCGCACTTCTAGCCCTGTTTTCACACACACCTTAAAGCCTACGCTTAATTTATTTCCACCCAAGCATTTATTGCTCCATCAGCATGCCAACCAAAGGAAAAAATCCAGCCAAATTTAGGAAACACCCTAGAAATCCTTCAGATATTCCAGGAGCCTGTTGAATAATAATAACACTAGTAGCAACAACAACAGCAATAATAATAATAAAAGCATTTTGGAAATGACTTTCGCTATGCCAAAACTAAAGAAATGCTTATTCTAGATGGGTTCTGTCCCGCTCAGCCGGGACTACGCAACCTACGTAACCTACGCAACCAACGCAACCAACGCAACCAAGCCCAGCGCCGCGCGCCGCACTTACAGCCGGGCTGCGGCTCCCCGCGCCGCACGCTGCCGAACAGCCGCCGCCGGCACTGCGCCGTTCCGGAGCGCCCCGCGGCGGGCAGCCCGCCTGGAAGCGGGGACAAACGCCGCTTCTTCCGCGGGGCTTTCCCTCCCCAGGCCGAACTCCTCGAGTAGGGCCGCTCCATAGCGAGCCGCTCACCCCCTTCCCCCCTCTCCCCTCCCCCCACCAACCCAGCTGGGCTGCGCAGCGACCCCGCTGCCCTTTCAAGCAGCCCCGAGCGGCCCCAACCGTCGTCCCGCAGCCCGCATGCGCAGCACCCGCCCCGGACGACCGCCAGGTGGCGCTGCGCTGCGTGCAGGCTGGGCGGAGCGGGCAGCTGCGCATCGCGGGCGCCGGGGGGAGGTTAAAAGGGGGGGGGGGGGGGGGGGGCGAGGAAGGATGGATGGATCGATGGGAGGATGGTCGAGGATGGTGCTCAGATTCTCGAAGCCGAGTCCCAGCGCCGGTTTCTGGTGAAAAAATGAGTCCGCTGAAAGCGTGCCGCTTCCCGAGCAAAATCCTGCCTGTCCCTGCCGCTGTCCGTGTCCGGGGCTGAGGGCCGGGGCTGCTGCTCGGCTGCTCTGACGAGCGCAGGATGTGCAGCGTGGCGGTGGGCATGGCAGAGCTCTGCGCCCCAACTCTGCTGCTCGTGGGACCCCGTGTTGTGTTCATAAGCAGAAGAATCTCATTGTTCCAGCACCAAGAAAATACGGAGCATCCCTGGGCGCTGCGGGATGCCCGGTGAGCGCGGCACGCAAGAACGGAGCAGAGATGGACAGCTTTTAGGCTTTATTGTTTGAGCCACGCGGTCTGAAAGCACAGCGTGCATTGGCAGCACTCAGCTCACGTGAAACAAGCACACACGCTTCGTTGCATCACTGTTGGTTTAAAATAAGAAACAAAACCATGGCACAAAGGCTGCTGCATCTTCGGAGAACTTTGCAACATTTTTATTGTGCTGCTGTTTAATATCTTGTAGATGATTGCTAAAGTCAATCTCGGGTTCCAGCATTCCTTTGGTTGTTATTTACTGGGTTTTTGTGACACGTTTCCCATAGGGACACGTTCTGAACGACTTTCGGACTGATGGTGAGAACAGAGTGCTGGAGAGACATCGGGTCTTACAAAGAGCCTTTATTGTATGCCAGCCCATGAGAGGATCTTATGAGATTTGAGAAATGGGACCATTGAATTCTTTACAAAAGTTTCCATAGATGACATTTTGATGTACACACCCATGTACCAACATGGAAAAAATCAGTGTTTTTTTTACACAGATGTTTATGTTACATTCCCATCCCTTCACTTCCAGAATAGGCAACGCTCACAGAACGCATCGCTCATCTGCTGCTTGTATTTTGCTACAACATGTAACAAAAAACGAAACGAAGGGCTTAAAAGGACTCTGAGTGCCTCAAAATGTTTTATTTTGGAACAATTCCACACAACTGAAGCTGTTTCTCTCTGGTTATCCGGGAATACGGATAACCCCATAACAAATAGGCTCAGTCTCACCATTTAATGGGAGAAAACGTGGCGTAGAAACCATCGAATGTGCCAAGTACTGCAGAAAGTTAATTCCAAGAACAACCAAAGATCTAATTCTGGTGATTTTTTCCATGGACAAAACCAAAGTGAGATAAAGGAACAAGAACTACGCAGAGAGAACTGCCTGTAAATAAAACGCTTTGCTGACGTGTACGTAAGGCATCGAGAGGTCTGTAAGTTATCAGCCACCATGCAAAAATAGTATATTCTTTCCCAGTATACATTCATCTTGTAGCAATGTATTTACATATAGATCACCAGTTTGTGCTTCTAACGCGTGGAAAACAATAAATCCTTCAGCTTGCTTTGTCCCGGGAGGTTGGATAAGTCGGATTGTTCTGTTCTATGCAAAGCTTCGTAACCGTGGCAAAAATGACACTGGACTTTGCTGATGCTGATATATCCGTGGTAACGGTGATGACAGATTGCAGGACAGGACTTCATCCGTACCCAACAGCTCTCACCTGGGCTGTGTGAGCCGTGCCAGCCTGCAGATGTGCCTTTTCTGCACATCTCCTGCCAGCCTGGCCTTGAGGCTGTCTCACGGTTCCTGCTCACGCTTTAGCGTGTCTTTTCTGTGCAATGTATTGAGCATAGGACATACAAAATATGTAACTAAGCAATTTGCTCTTCCTGGAAGAAGTATTTTATTCTGACTTTCATATATGATCACCGGAGGCAGCGTTCCAGCGATCTGACAGGCATAGCACCAGGCCCAGGAAGAACCTCCCGTTCTGGATAGATAAAAGAACACAACAACTCAGGCTGCAGCACACAGAGCCTTTGGGGAAGGGGCTGTAAAACTACCCGGTCACACGTGGTTCCTCAAGGCAGGCGTGTTTTTGCACAGATCCCACCTGCAGCAGCAACAGAGCTGTGCCAATTTCAGTGGGCTTCTATTGTCACATTTCCTCCATTGCAGAGTTACTGCCCCAGTGATGCTGAGCAGTTCCATACAGTCATCTTTAAGCCACCAAGAACAGCACTGTTTACAGAGAAGCATTGCATGCATTGCCATCTATGCAATAGCATTGAGTCCCAACTCTTTCAGTAAGAAAGTCTTAGAAATGAGTGTTGACATTGGTTATCATGAGAAAAGAATAAACTGGTTAGTGGACAACCCCGGGGATTTTCCCTGCTCCTCACAAGAAGTGCAGCGATTGGAGAGAGCTCAAAGCAAAACAAACACTGCTGCGAGCTGGGGAGAAGCGTTTCTGCTTGGCCCATGCCTTCCTCGTGTACTCATGGCAACTTTTAATCTGTCATGATGTTTGGCATGCTTATGGAGAGTCATCTGCAGAGCAATATCTGATTGCGTGAGAAAGGAACAGAGGCAGCCTTTAGTTTATTCAAATATTCACATTTCAGGACTGAATTTCCCCCAGATTCCCCCCAGATTTTGCATCATCCTACTATGGCCCTTTTTTCTTTTTTTTTCTTTTTTTTTCTTTTTTTGTGTGTGTGTGTGTGTTCACATCATTGGCTGTGGTGCATCCGATCTTTTCCATCAGACACCAAAAGATGATACATTATTCAGTAACAAAGCAGCATCACATACTTCAAAACAACAGCCTCCCACGCCGGAAGTAAGCACGTATCGGGAGCCAGAGTCCAGTGGTCAGATAATTCTGGCAAAGCATGGTCACCTTAGGAGAAAAATTCAGTCCATGCAGTAGAAACAGGTCAGGAGAAAACAGCTTTTCTGTACTTACTTAGATGACAGATATTTGTTGTTATTCAAAAAGAGCGGAGGAAATGGTACCGGGTCCTTCTTTGTGCTGGAGCATCCGTATGTGATGACTGCTTTGGGGCTCCACAGATGGGATGAGCTGCACTCCTCCAGGATGAGACTCCTGCATGACCTGCCCTAAAGAGCCAGACTGCCTCTGGTACTGCACGCCCCACACTCAGACTCCCCAGGGATGCTCTTGCTGTGTACAGTGGTGAGAAATGAAGGTCCAACACCATCAGGTCACAGCAGTGATTTTTCTTACTTGCTTTCAACAGATACGAATCATTAGGTCGAAATCTGATGAGGAATCAGGCACAGATGGGATTCAGACCAACCCTCCCACATTTGATAGATCAAATTGCCTCGTTCTGTGCGTGAGTGATTATGCTAACAATTTCCTTTCTCTTTGTTCTGAAATTACTGCCATAAATCAGCCTATGTGTAAAACTAACTCATTAATTCAATTTATTTAATTTTTAAAGCATGCAATGGGATTTCGGAGGGGAAATGAGATTTTGGATTAATAATTTATCTTTTAGTTTCAAGAGTCTACAGTGGCTTCCAGTCTAAGAGAGAACCATAGAATGCCCTGGGTTGCAAAGGCCCACAGTGCTCATCCAGTCCCAACCCCCTGCTGTGTGCAGGTCACCAACCAGCAGCCCAGGCTGCCCAGAGCCACATCCAGCCTGGCCTTGACTGCCTGCAGGGATGGGGCATCCACAGCCTCCTTGGGCAACCTGTGAACAGTGCCTCACCACCCTCTGAGTGAAAAATGTGTGCCTTTGCTGCCCTAGCAAGAGACGCCTAGCAGGCAGAACCCCATGGTGCTGGTGCAGCACACAGCAGCTGGTAATGCACATAGATGGATGGAGGACCCCGTTCAGCAGTCCCGATGCTCACACTCCCTGATCTCATGGCTTCTCACTGCTTTGCACTGTGCCTTTATTGGCTGTTTGCTCTCCAGCCTCCATTCCTGGCCCTTTGCTCATGGATCCCATATTTCCTCCCCAAACTTGCTGCTTATTGTAGAGAGGTCAACGCAGCTGATAACTGGATCCAAGCATCTGCATGTGGAGGTGCTTTCCTAGCAGTCACATCCAGTGCATTATCCCACAGCATTCTGGGGCCAGGATTGTCCTCATGGCCACTTGGAGCAACATTTCCTCCTCTTCTCCAGCATGGCTGCATCCCAGGCCAGCTGTTCTCCAGACAGACCCACATTGCCCAGCTCTGCTCACACCATGTGCTCCAAAAGGGAACCAGCCCAACCAGGCTGCAAAGTAATAAACCAAGCACCAGACACAGGTGGCTGTCATGCAGGCCTTGCTTTGCTGTTCTGCAGCATTCCTGGGGCTCTGGGCTGCCTGAAACGGCCATGCAGGAGCTGCTGGGCTCAGCTGGAGGGGGCTGGGGGCTCCTGCCCTGCAGCACTGCCAACACGCTGTTGGGATCCCAAGCAGTGGTTGTCCTTCAGGTGCCAGACACTGAGAGGTCTGTTGAGCACAAGTACCAGGAGATTTGTTCTTGTTTCGATTCTGGCTGTTAGATTGTTAGTGATTAAGTCGAATGGATGGAATTTACGTCCTGGAAAATATAAAAACTATCACTTAATATATAAACCGATATCCAGCTTGGAGTTACAGATCAGGGAACATAGGCTTTCACCATCAATCGCCAATAGCTTGAGGTAGACCACATTACTGATTTCTCCACAAGTTCAGTCTCTGACAACTAGGTTATTTACGATCAAATATCAACAGACATATCTGAAGCTTTCCCTACTTTAGTCTTGAAATGCTTATAGTTATTAATAAGTTTCCATAATTTACTCGGTCATGGATTGAAATTGCTGCATATTTTGTGGCAATTTAGCATAATTCTTGATGGTGCCCTACTGTGTCCATAGAGTAAAACCGATATCACACCTGATGAAAAACAGAAGGAAAAGGGAAATGGTGGTTAGTGGTGAAATCCTAAAACAATGAAAGGCTCAGACGTAAGATTCAGATGCTCATCCGCTTCAGCTGTGTCATTCTGGCTCTGTACTTTTGAGCATTATCCTAATATTGCTACAAAGTCCGTTACTCGGAAGGTTCTTCCCGTGGCTTCAGATGGAGATGCTGGAATACAGCTCTTCTATCTGTTTTTTGAAGTAATCTCTCAGTTCTGGTCTCTTAGCCTTTAACGTCGGCGTCAACAAACCGTTCTGTACTGAGAACATGTCGGAGTGAATGTAAATGGCTTTGACCTGGAATGAAGAAAGGGACACATCTGTAGCAGGGATTGCAGTCGCTACGCATGACTTCTAGGTGTGCGCATGGACCTCTATTTCTGCACGAAACCAAAGCCTGGTGAAGACCACAGCAGGAACAAACCAGACGTGGCCACAGATAAATGTGCACTACAAACTGCTGCTTTTCATTCCTAAACTCGGTTCTTTTTAATACAGGTTCGTTTTCATGCATAATGGGGAAGTGAAGAACAGCAAGCCTGTGCTTCGTGCTGCTTCTGCTTCACTCGGATGTGGGGAATTATTCACTGGAGCTGCCACTCAGACACAGACTGCAGGAGAGGAAATATGAGAGTAAGAGCCCCTTGCTAGCTGTACGTAATGATGGGGAAGTTCATTATTTTAAGAGAAAGAAGTATTCTATATTTATATAAAGTGGTTTTTTTTAACGTGCTTTTAGAGCTCTGTACTTCATTACTGATTTCAGATCTCTCCTCCTGAGGTGTTCATTTACACGAGCGACAGAAAAGGGCCAGTGCATGGGCTGGAAATAAAACAGCAGCTTGCCCTGTGTTGGTTATAAGAGTGGCAGTTTGAGCCCCAGTTCCTTGCAGTGCCTTCAGTGGGAAGGAGTCCGTTCTCAAAGCATCCATCTTGAACCCTGATATCAGACCACAGACATCACCCACACCCCGTGAGGACAGGCAGTATCATCCTGAATGCTAACAGATCTCCATTCAGTGTATGCAGACCAATGCCAGTGTGGCCACAATTAATTGTTTCATTTACCTGCTCAAAGGAATGAAGCCCGCTCTCCTTCCCTAACCGTACCATGTCTTCCATTATTGCTTTCTGCAGTTCCTGGGTTAAAACACACACATCCACCATGAAATACCAGAAACAACCTTACACACAATTAACATCACTCTTCGTCATGAACCCACACCTTTCTGAGATAAGTTCAAGCTCCTTGTGGACGGTACGTAATTAGCAATGATTGTAATGAAGAAAGGGAAGGGCTAGCAGTACGGGAGGTTATGCTAATGCTTTAGGAATGGACAGGCACAATCCTGGGTGCTGCTGGTTCAACCATCACTCTGACCTCAGTGAGCAGATGGTCCTTGCCCGGAGAAGGGACACCACCCCGCATCAGCACAATGACTGCACAGCACACAGGTGCAACAACCAACCTTATTTCTACAGAGCTCTTCATACGTTCCATCAAACCCTCTCTTCTTTGCCCAGCCTGGCATCACTTCGGCATCCGGCACCACGATTCCCACCAGGAAGGCCTGCAGGGAAAGCAGAAAGGTCAGGCAAAGGCTGAATGCTCTGCACTGAATGCACTGTCAGGCTGAATTTGATGGGATTTTATCACTTCTTGCCCAATTAGGTCACGAATTCACAAACGTGTTGCAGCATATTCTGGTGGCCCTGCTGTACCTGCAGGCTGTCTCCATGGACGTAGATCTGGGCCACGGGGTCGCTGCGGATGTAGATGTTCTCTATCTTCTCCGGTGCAATGTATTCTCCCTGAGCAAGTTTAAATATATGCTTTTTCCGATCAATGATTTTGAGTGTCCCATTCTGTTAGGAGAAAGAAGTGAGAGTTCCCACAGAGGTTATTTAACCACAGCAGCTCAGCAAGTCCACTCGAAACACAGCAGCTCACATCGCCTGAAAGAGCCTCACTGAACATCTGAGTTTCTTCCGCCAAAATTCGGCTTAATCTTTACTAAGGATAGATCTGCTTGGAAGCTCACATGCAGAACTTGATCACGTACATGGGAACAGCACAACTGACACAGGCCCCACTCATCTGGATACGTACAGGTAGCCACTTCCCAATGTCTCCGGTGTGCAGCCAGCCCTCCTGGTCCAGAGCTTCGCTTGTCCTCTCCTCATCTTTCAGATAACCCTTAAAAACGTTTGGTCCTTTCACGCATATCTGCAAAGCAGGTCGGGTTGCTATTCAGTCACATCGTTATTCTGCTGATTCACTGATGTGTGCTGAAGGTTGGTTTCGTGACTGTGACCCATGCAAATAAAATGTATTGAGCTATAATTTTTTTATTTTTATTTTTTTTAATTTTTGGAATTTTTCAAACAAAGGATGCATGAAGGAAGAAATGCAAAACCCATGGGCTTAATGTTGACTTTCATTCAGTTTGCAGTTCAAAAGCAAACAAAAAGAAAGTGATTTCAATAAGTTTAATTTCTACGCAATACAGAAACGACAGCAATGGAGAAATCACAGTAATTCAGCTTCATAGCCAAACTAATTAACACAGCCTTAGCTTTTGAAGTAATCAGGCGTGGCATTGGCTGGCAGTGCTGCCACAGCCCCTTGTTAACAAATGCTTCGCTGCTCTGTTAGTAAACTAATGCTTTCCTTCCCTGATGGCCGTACTGAATAAACTTGTGCACCTCAAAAATAACTTCTCTAACTACAACTGAGTACAATGTCCACTAATGAGAGTTTCATATGAAAATGTGAGTTCCTACCTCTCCTTCTCCTTTAGAAGCAAAATAATTCAGCTCCTCCACGTCCTTCAGTCTGATTAAGTTGCAGGGCAAAGGGGCTCCCACATGACCTGGCAATTAAAGTTGGCAGCTCGTTTGTCCTCTCTCTTACAAACAATAAGTGGCATTTTATTATTAGTTGCGTAGCCGTAGATACGCTTGGCATTCCTGTAGGAATTCTGCGTGCTGAAATAACGCGGAAAAGGAAGAAAAACCCCATTACCTGAGGTCCAATCCCCCGGGGTGGTGAAGGTGCAGCCCGCCGTGCACTCCGTCTGCCCGTACCCCTCGTACACCTGCCAAAGGAATGGGCGCCCTGGGTCAGCACACAGCACCTCACTGCTGCAGGAGGAGTTGCAGGGACAGCCCTGTGAGCTGACCCTGCTGTGAGCTGCAGGACGGGCACGGGGACTTTCCCTGGCCCTGCAGAATTACCTTTCCTATGAGTCACGCTGTTACGGAGAGCTGAAAACAGCGAGCAGACAAGTCCAGCAGTTTGTTTTTGTGTCTAGCAGGATGTTACTTGGCGGGAGGAAGTGGTCAGTGGGAAAAAAAGTGGTGTTTTTGGGGGGACGTTTTGAAAATTTGCAAGGTTTTTTTTTTTTTTTTCCACATTTAATTTTAAGTTCTTGAAAGAGGCCTTGTAGTTGTCCTGGACTTCCTGGTCAGAGAGGAGAAACTCTCTAGTAAGGGTGGGGATCCGAAGTGCCATGCCTACAGGTTACCCTTCTCACACATCTATATATAGAATAAAAGTTGTGTAATACATGACACACACTTAATGGCTTCAAGTTGCTCCAGGGCAGGTTCAGGTTGGCTATTAGGAACTATTTATTCTCCAAAGAGCTGCCAGGCACTGGCACAGCTGCCCAGGGAGTGGGGAAGTCACCATCCCTGAAGGTGTTCCAGAACCGTGGGGATGTGGCACTGAAGGTCAGTGGGCACGGTGGGGCGGGCTGGCAATGGGCCTGCGGATCTGAGAGGTCTTTTCCAACCTTAATGATTCTACAGTCCCATAGACCCTTTTAGGTCTTTTCTAACCTTAATGACCCTTACGATTTTAAGAGCTGAGACACGTGGGATGTCTCAGCAGCTCTTGGTGCCGAGGCCACCCCTTGTCCCCACCACGTGGACGTGGGTGCCCACAAGCCCTGCTGCTGCCATGGATGCCCCATACGCAGTTCCTGCCCTCTGCCCTTGGCTCACCTGGCAACCCAGGGCTGCCCGCAGGAAGCCCAGGACAGTTGGAGAGGCTGGGGCAGCACCTGTCACAATCATCCGGACGCAGCCACCGAGGCTCGCCTGCAGGACAGCACCAGAAAACAAAAGGAAACAGCGTGGGTCAGTGCAGACAGCACAAATTGTGTGTATTTCTTATACAGAGCTTGCACTGAACGGCCTCGCTTCTGTTCCCTCTAGAACACTCAGCTGTACTGTGGAAATGTGAGCTGACCCTGAGCCTTGCCTTAGGAACAAAACCCAGCTACATCTTGAAAGCAACGACTGTGTCCCTCCTGGGCAGAAATGATGCTCAAGGCACAGCTCTGCTCCATCGCAACCATTCCATGGCCTCTTGCAGCACTTCTGATGTGGGGTAACCGTGGGGAAGAATCATTGTCTTCCTCACCGCTTTTTTCTGTGCTTGCTGGCACCTTTTTGTTAACAGGCTCTCAAGCAACCTAAAACAATGCCACCCTTTTTTAAGGGCAGGTGACCTCGCACATACTTTAGGGGGTACTGCAGCATTCCTGTGCTGCTTCCTGCCCACCTCCCCTCATTTCATTTTTCTTTCTGTGAAAGCAAAAAGGAACAAGCACAGAGTTGCCCCTGCCCAGCCCTGCAGCGCTGCACACAGCCCGGCCCCATAGAAGGCACTGCCAGTTCCTCTGCTTATAAATGAAGCAGCATGTCCCCAAATAAGTTATCCAATTAAAAAATGAAATAATCAGAGACTCCTACAGCAGCACGGTTCCTGGAAAGCCTGGTGTAAAGCCACTTTAATCTGCTTTATTACCCAGGGGATGTGTGGCACATGGCAGGGCACTGATTTCTTTCCCTCTTGTTCAATCAAGATTCACATTTGCATTTTGCTCTACAGGCTTTTGCTCACTCTTGCTTTCCTTCAGAAAACATCAGCTTGGAGCTTGCCTGAGTGAAGCCCCGAGAGCAATCATCATCTGTGGAGAATCTGCGGAGCATTGAAGTCACGTCTCTCCTATCCCTTATTCCTCTTCTCCCCTAAGATTCCCACCCGGAACCCCACACCCTTTGTGCTGCTGAGCCCATTGGGGTTTTTTCTGATTTGTGTGCCCAGCACAGACACAAATAGAAAAGCAGGAAAAGCGAATGGAATGACAAATTGTGCCCCATTTCCTTTTCCTATTCAGTTTTTCGGTCTCCCATTCACTGATGAGCAGCACTTAGCTCAGTGTGTATGGTGGTCAGACAGGCAGACTGTGCTGACTTCAGGGAGCACAGGTTGCTACTAGAAGAAATGGCAGTTCTCTGTTCTTTAGAGTCACTTTTTAAACCCCATACCTGTATTTTGTTAAAGAAGAGCCTGTCCCACAGGCTGTCGTTTCTGATGATCCCATTTCGAACCTCAGCCTTCTTCCGCCTGGCGGCGAATTCCAGCACCCAGCGCTTCAGGGAGGTGTCTGCCTGGCTGAAGATCTGCAGCAGGGAGAGCAGGGTGGGTCGAGTGAGCCTGGGGAGGGTCTGGGGCTCACAACTCCGGCCATCAACCCAACGCACAGCCTGCTGCCAGATCACAGCCCTCAGTGCCACCAACAGCACCGCGCACCTACAGCTGCGCAGCTCAGCTGGGGCACAGGGATGGCAGCGACGCAGCTGAGTGAGGCTGTGCTGTGTCTCAGTGCAGAAAGGGCGCAAGGCAGAAGGGAGAAAAGGAGAAGGAATTTTTTAGATAAGCTCTGAGAGGGGAGGAGGGGGGAGGCAGAAGCTTCATTTAGCAAAAAGCAAAGCGATGAGGCTCACCTTGTCGTACATCCTGTTCAGCAGGCGCGGCACAACAGGGAAGATGGTGGGACGCAGCGCCTTCATGTCATCAGACAGCAGGCGGATGTCGCCTTGGAAGAAGCCGATTCGCCCTCCGTGGCAATACACGACAGACTGATGGAGAGGAAAACGACCAAGTCAGACCTCTTTGCTTTTAACCCCTGGGGCAGAGCATCCCTCCTACGCACAGAAATGCCCCTCCCGACATTTCGCTCTCCAGTATGGCAACAATGGTGCTTTGAGAAGATGTATCAACATAAAGGTTAATTTGGCACAGAGTGAAAGCGCATGGATGGTTGTTGGCATTTTCAGAACTGGGAACTCAGCATCCACCAAATTTGCCACTTTCTGGAAGAACGAGGAGCTGCTGCCTGGGGAAAAGCCTGAGGCTGGGCTCTGCACGCTGCAAAACGTGCTGATGGTTTTTAGGTGTTAATACTTTAGTTTTGTTTAAGCATAACGATACAGACTACGTTAGCAATACGGTGCCTGGTCCTGTATTCCAGGAACTCCTCTTCAAAAACGCTTTGATTGCCTGGAAAGTACAGCTCCAGAAGTTTCAGAAATCAGTTTGTGGGTTTTTTTTTTGGAAAACAAATGGGCTGCTTTATAGAATCATAGAATTGCTCAGGTTGGAAAAGACCTTAAAAATCAAGTCCAACCACAACCTAACCATATTACCCTAACTCTAACAGCCCTCCGCTGATGCTTTGCATCATGTGAGGCAAGAGCTGACGTACAGCAGAGCTGTGATGTGCCAGCAGCAGGGCAGCCAGCAGCCACCTTGCTGGAGCTGGAATTGCACCACTGTGCCATCACTGCAGGCTCATTGAGGACTGCAAATGATGACCTCTGTGGGTTCCTTCCAATGGGAGTTCTACTCTAAAGTCTAAAATTCTATTCTAAAGCACTTCTAGCTCTAAAGAACATACCTATACAGCTGTAACTGCAAGTCCCAGGAATTACTGATGTGAGCTAAAACTGGGGAAGCTGATACAGCGTTTATTGCTCGGAACAGTTCAGGGGGTGATTTTTAGCTCTTTAGAAAATTCTTTGCATGAAGGAGTGTTTTCAGCAGGAGTTTAACCTGAGCATCCCTCATACCATGTGCTTTTTAGCTGCCCCTATCAGCACAGCAGCAATGAGATTATTCAAAAGTTTCTATATTCCTGCCCAGGCAGATGATTTTGTAATAATTATGTCCTCATTAGCAGCAAAGTGCTTTGCCTGACCAGCACTGGCACACTGACCCACGTGCCTCCTAGGATTCAGCTGACAAGCAAGGATACGCTGGGTTGTAATTCTCCAAATCTTTCATGGGCTTTCAGTTCCAATTTGCAAGTGCTTCAGCAGGGCTGAGCACATTATTTCTGGCACACTGCTAAGAAGGGGAGGCCTGTGCCTGGATGTCCGTCCAATTCCATTGGCATCAGCTCTGCTGGGAAGGTGCTGGGCTGCAGCTGAGCCCAGACCCACTCCTCATGCACTGAATCACTTCTTAGCTCCCACATTTCCAGGCTGCGAGATCTCATTATCACAAATCATCACCTGGTTTCCCAGAAGGGATGTATGAGCCCCCTCTGCATGCTGCTGTGAGCTGCTATCTGCAAGGGATGCACATATTGCTACCTGCAGGAGATGCAGCCCCTGCCCAGAGCACGATGCCTGGTGCTGTGCTGGCTCAGCTCCCTGCTGAGTTCTGCATATCTCCGCATCAGAAGGTTTTGAGCTGATGAAAATAATGGTGCAGAACTGCCTTTGCTCCCATTATTGCTATCCCCAGAGCGTGACCCGGTGCCCTCGAGGAGTGCAGGTGTTTGTTTTAGTGCTACGCGATGTCGGGGGGTATTTAGTATTTTATTCGTTTTATTTCTTTCGGTGTGGAAAAAAAGAAAAGGCTATTTCCACTGCCGCTAGGACCTTACCTGTACCATTCGCTCAAACATGTGTGCTAAAGGCAAATAGGAAATGTGAACATCCTCACAAGTAGGAGACCACTGACTCTGGAAGAAAGCAGAAGGGGCCCCACGAGGCCACGTCAGTTGGGGCAGGAGCTTACCTGGATCACTCTCTCAAACATGTGAGCCAGAGGCAGGAAGGAGATGAGCACATCGTCCTGTCTCGGAAAGATCACTTTCTGCAGGTGGAGGGCATGGGAGACAGAAAGGAAAGAAACACTGACAGGAAGACAACAAGAGAGTCATAAAACGGTAAAAAGAAAAACGGCACCAAGAGGAACAAAAGGGGAAAGATCATCGAGAGAGGAAGGGAGCAGCGCACGAGGTGAAGCGTTAGGGCCACAGCAGTGATGGAGCTGCGTTAGTGGGAGGAGAACAGAGCACGGAGATGGACACAGAGCGCAGTGTCGGCACAATCACAGCTCACGGTTGTTGTTTTCCCTTTGGTTAATCTTTGATTTGGGTCGGGGGACG
This sequence comes from Perdix hodgsoniae, assembly GCA_035772895.1. Taxonomy (NCBI): domain Eukaryota; kingdom Metazoa; phylum Chordata; class Aves; order Galliformes; family Phasianidae; genus Perdix; species Perdix hodgsoniae. The sequence goes on along the minus strand of JAPSGF010000035.1, from coordinate 1,482,647 downwards.
CTGGATCACTTAGCTTACGGAAATTAATGATTGCTGTTAGTGTTTCCCCATCGTTTTCTTGATTAAAATGGGATTTTAAGTGCGTTAGCACTGCCCCACAGACAGGCGTGCTGAGGAAAGAAGGACAACAAACGATACAAAAAAATGAAAGTGACCACTGTCATCGCTTTGCACCAAGAGCCTTACTTGGCTCCTGCCTTTCTGCCTGCATGGTCAGGGGTACAGCTCACCATAACACTATGGATTAGGAAAACGGACAGCCTGATGACTCTCCAGCTTGCACCAAGGCCAGAAACCAATGCAAAGTGAGTGCAGCAGTGGTGGCTCCTGGGATTGGCAGTTACACCCCCAGTGCACCTCCATGGCTGTACCAGAACCTCTGCTCCATGGTGGAGGAAATGTGCTCCTTGGGCACACCTCTCACTGAGGTTCACCTGGGTGTGCACAGGGAGCCCAAACATGGGTCTTTCCAGCATCCCACTTTGGATTGTGTCCACCTGAACTGAGGCAGTCGAGCCTGCAGCTCTATTTATACATTAGTTCTAATGGGCTCTGGTGATGTGAAGCCATCAGCACCACCAGACATGCTGCTCCGTTGAGCTGCTTTAAATGCCCACACAAGAAATAATTTGTTTTTAAATGGAACCAAGGTGCTGGCATTTAATGGCATTGCAGTCACTGCAGCTAAACAGATTAAATGAAAGCAATGCCTTGGTATTTTAGAGTAACCTTATAATAAAGGCCTAAGTTCACGTAAAAATAAATAAATAAACAATCTGCTTGGGAAAATGACTGAACTAAGCCAAAGTGGCACAAAAGTGTGCAAGCAGTGATCTGTGTGCCCCTCACTCCAGGTTCTCACATGTTGCTGACAGATGCCAAGTGCTCGGCGCTTTGCTGGATCTGTGCTGTACTCACAGCTCGCCCTGCAGTGCCCCAGCAGCAGGACAGGGCACACTCAGCAGCCTCACACCTCAACCCGACACCTTTGGGATTAACACAAGCATTCGCCGTCAGCAAGCACTGAGCCCACAGCCCTGGGATGCACCATGTTCCCCTGAGGTGTTCCCTTCCAAAATAAAATCTGCTGCTCTTTGGAAGCTGGAGGCCTTGAGGCATCAGCAGCCACTCGTGCATCCCTGCACCCCTGAGGCAGCCCCGGCCCTGCAGCACGAACCTGGCAGCGATCTGCAGGTGGACAAAACTGCAGGGTTGGGAAACTGAGACCACAGTACTGCCCACACCAACCTCAGGGCAAACAAGGGCTATGCTGCAATAAACGGGGCATCCCACATGCGTGCTATGGCTTCACGGAACCATCTGTGCTACTAACAGAGATTCTTATATTCAATAAGTACAAGCTGCATGCAATTCGTAATATGCTGTGCTAGAGCAAGTCTGCTTGCTGGATTGTTTCTAAACAAAAGTTGCATGAAATAGAATATACACACACTTGGCCAGTGCTGCATTACAAAACCAAGGTATACAGTGACGTAAATGAATTTAACCTGTCAGATCTTAACAAATTATATGTTTCTGTAAGTATAGATATTGAAATTATACGTGTAGAAAGTCCTTAAAGACAGGGATATTGCACAGGCATCCCCAGCAGCAGGCAGGTCTCAGCCCTGCAGGCTCTGCTTGCTCTCCTCACCCCACACCAGTCCATGGGGACAGCACTGCTCCGTGGCAGCACCCTGTACCTCACACAGCCCAGACTGGGAATTGGCCTTCAGATAAGAAAAACGTGGCTCCTATCAACAGCCCCACATCTCCAGCCCCTGCAGAAGCCCAACCCCACACGCGGTGAGTTTCCCAACCGCGGTATTCACCTCTGTCACTTTCAAAAAGCCTGAGAAGTCAGCCACCACGTTCCCATGTGTCAGCATAGCACCTTTGGGGTTTCCTGCAAGAAAGAACAGAGGGAGAGCTTAAAAGATGAGACAGTGGTTAATGTCCACTTCATTTCATACTGGCACAGGTTGCCCAAGGAGGCTGTGATGCCCCATCCCTGCAGGCATTCAAGGCCAGGCTGGATGTGGCTCTGGGCAGCCTGGGCTGCTGGTTGGCGACCTGCACACAGCAGGGGTTGGAACTGGATGAGCACTGTGGGCCTTTGCAACCCAGGCCATTCTATGGCTCTATAATTCCAAAAGCTTAAACTGAGCAAACAAACAGAAAACTGCCCAAATAATATTGTTAAACAGTATTTAAAACATTTAATTCTCACACTATGCAGTAGCATCCACCAAAGACAGTTATTGCAATACTCATAATGTAATAAAATGATCCTATAAACTCAGCACCACGTGCATCTTTCCATCAGTGACCCCGAGCGATGGTTTCCACCAGGAACAGAGCAGCTGGAATCGTGGATGGCCCTCAAACAGAGACACCAGAGTGTGTGCCAACAGCTCGGGCTGCACAGGGCTCCGTGCAAAGTGCCCTGCCTCCTCCTGCCCCAGCACAGCCACTTCGCATCACCCCCAAAGGGTCCATTGCAGAAAAGAGCTGCTGGGAAGGATGCAGGCACCCTGTGCCCGCACCCAGCTCTCCTATAGGTAAATAAAGGCCCAAACCAAAATAATAATTATTGCACATATTTATTGCACTAGAACAGGACATTTTGAACACAGCTTATTTTTACCACAAAATTTGCGCTCAGTGTTCCAAGTGCCTTTGAGTTATTTGGTCCCAAATCCTCACAGTTGGCCAAGGGGGGCTACTGGGATCTCAGACATCTCCCTCCTTGGTGCTGCCCTCTGCTGATGCTGGCTCTGAGGCTCATGTTTTCACAGCCGGATGCACACCTGGGTCCTGCCCTCAGGAAAACTCCACGAACCAACGCCAGCTGCAAACACATGTCAGCAGCCCAGGCATTGCTCCACTTGCTGTAGCTGTGTCTGCCCAAGCAGGTTTGCTCAGCTTTGGCCACTGCACAAACAGCTGCGCTCCCACAGCCTTGCACAAGCATCTCCATATCCACGGGTGCTCTGGGGGCTCTCTGGGAGATTCCTCAGATGCCCTGAGACCTCAGACTTCATCAGGAGAAATCCAGCGCAGAGGTGAAGCTGTTTGGCCTGGGGGCTCCTGTCTGCATTTGTGCTTAGTTCCTCCTGTTGCTTTAGGCATCAGCCCAGCAGAAGGAGTGTTCCCTGCTGGGAGTCCTTTCCCAGAATTACCACTTCTAGAGGAATAGGTTGTTAATGGCAAAGCTAACTCTTCTTAAAAACGCATGCCACACGTCACTCTGCTCTGCTTCGCATTTCCTCACGCAGTGGCATCTCATCCATCCCATGGTGGATACGCAGCGCAGCAATCCCGCTTTGATAACAGTGGCTGTGGGAGCTTCTCCTTATCTCAGCGCCAAGCTGATGAGGCAATCCACAACAAAGCAGCCTCGCTAAGTGGCTCTTGCCACCAGCACCTCCAGCAGTGTCACAGCAGGGCGACCCATGAACGGGAATGGGGGAATTGCTGGGCTGAGGAGAGCAGCTCCAGGAAGGGATTCTGATCCAACCAGGAATAGGGGAGTCCTCATGGGGACAGCAGGCTGCGGTGTGGGAGCTGTGATGTTTCATCCGCGTGCTTTGGTCCATCTGTGAGTGCTGCTGATTTTTCAGCAAGGCAATGAGCGTTGGGCTCGAGCTCGGAGATCTCAGCCTCTCCCTTGTCCCCATGGAGGCACACAGACAGCTGGTCCTGGCAGAGAAAAAACAAGTGTTCAAATCCACTCCTGGTTGTTAGGTTTTTTTTGTTTTTTTTTTGATAAACAGCTAAAATTGTGTCCAGCTCTACAATTTCCATGTTACAAACTCAAGAGCAATGATTGCTTTTATGTCACAGAAATATATCTGAAAGCCTTCAGACCTGGAGAAGCCCACAGGAGCATGTTTCTCAAGAGAAAGCTCTCTCTCAATCTGGTCATTAGAAATACCCAAACGTGGGCTACCCAAAGCCAGCCCTTCTGCCTTCAGAACCAGAAATCTCTGCATTGGGTGGGCGAAAGCGGATCAGTCTGTGACCATGTTGGCAGATAAACAAACAAACTCATCTTCTAACGGAAATAAAGCCTAACTTTGAAATGAAAACCCCAGTACAAGAGGTGCCACTGCCTGGCACAGCCCTCCCCAGGCTCAGCTCCTCGTGCCGCAGTTCCAGCACTGCTCCTTCCAACACCACGCTGTGCTGAGTGCTCCAGCACTCACACGTCTGCAAACTCCTTTCAGAGTTAGAAATGATGCACGAAGGCACAGCCAAACAGAGCCTTTTGATACCCCCTGAGCAGCAAAGGGTTGCCAGCACTGAAAGCTGCTTACCTGACTGCAGTGTGTGTCATCTTCCAGTGCTGGATGATGCTCCTGGGCTGAGCCGTTCGCTCTCCCATCATACGGCATCAGGCAGTTCCTGCCCACCTGGGGAGCTGGGGGGGTCCGGGGTGCTCTGAGGCAGCACCAGGTGGTGGGACGAGCTCTCCAGGGCTGCCTGCTGCTTCTCTGCATGTTGCCCAAGCACTCCCATGGCTGCGCTCTGCCCATGGCTTTGTCTGCCCCGGGGACTTTTCAGTGGAGGTTGGGGAGGTGGAGTGTTTGAGGGAAGGAAGGTCCTGCAGGCTGCAAGCAAACCAGGCTCTATGAGAGGAGTAAGTGCCTGCTTGGGGTGCCCTCTGCGGGACAGAGGCACTGGGCATGTTGCTGTGCTTAGGAGGCAGAGCACAGCACTGCAGATGGGCATTTGTCCCTTTATTGCCTGCAGTCGGTAGGTAGCAACCAGCCAAGTGCTCCATGTCCGCACCGCAGGACAGGAGCCAGGAACACAGGCAGCTCTGCAGAAGACTGCACAGTTGTACTGCCAGAGCGTGAGCCAGGGAAGCACAGCTCTACGGAAACCTATATACATAAATACTACAATACTTAGAAACACCATTGTCATGACAGGGTAACAGTATATTTGCACATATTGAGGTGTTGTCAGTAACAGTAAGCTGTTCTAATAATTCACAGATGAGATGCCCATTCCTTTACCTGTAGTGCCACTGGTGAAACAGACAATTGAGAGATCTTCTGGCCGGGGGGGCTGGAAGCGGGGGAAAATACAAAAAAATCATATCAGCAAATGTGGAAGAGTCAATGGCAGAACGTTGTCATCATATAAACATAAAGATCAAACCAATTATATTCCAACTCTGCCATAAAAAGCTTTCATTGCCGTTGGCAATTCTCCTTTCATCACATTTCTTCCGTTGTCACGGAGTCCTTCCCTGTTCCATCTGCATTAAGGTGGTGCTGTGCTCTAACGAGGCCTTGATGGAAGATTTGTGTCTCACAATAGATGCCAATACTCCCTACAGCAAAATAACCCACGCTCTCGTAAAGCTGAACTACCTCACTGATGGAAGCAAAAGCATTCCTCTGGGTCTGGGAAATTAATCACACAGGTGGCAGGAACAAAGTGTTTGCTTTCAGATGATATTGCAACACCTTGAAAATTTCCAAATACGTTCATTTGGTTTTATTGCACTGGTGATCATCCAGCCACGCTCTCCCCACTGCACTGAGTAATTGTACAGGTGCTGTCTGTAGCTCTGGGAAGATGTGGGACAGTTCACTGATTTCCAGATAAGTGCTGAAAGACATTGTTAGCCACAACAGGGCCAATGTCCCCAGGCAGCTGCTGGTCCCATTTCCAGCAGTATCTCCATGCTCTCAGCACCATCATGTGCATCCTTTTGGATCCCCACTGGCTAAATTAACACCCTGGAAATTATAAGGCACTTTTGAAAGCTCTGCAAAGGCATGAGAACCCTTGGTGAAAGCATCAATGCAATTTCAAGAGTGGGAATTGTTTCTGAATTAAAGAAACCCCGCTGCAAAAGCAGTGGTGGTGCCTGGGTAGGGCAGTGGAATTAGCATGGCTTAACACTGGCATTTAATTACTGCCCTATTAACACGTTCAGCGAGAATGAATTATCTCATTTAAGCATCCCAGGCAGAGGGTAGGAAGAAAAGGAAGCACATCTCCAGCTCTTGGCACTGACAGCACCCATTGCTGCCTGCATGGGGAGGGTTGCAGGATGCTGCCCCAGCACAGAGCCTGCTGCTCCTCTGCCAGGGGAACAACCAGCTGCAGCTCCCAATGGAACAGCAGCATGACAGCACTCACCACAGGCACGTGTCGGTTCTCTCGGCCACAGTCCTGAAAGAGATTAAAGCAACAAAGATGATTTCCACTGTAATTCATGTGGTGTTGCCCTCTGGCTAATAACTGCAAACCACTGAGGGTGAGCGTGAGCTGGAGCTGAGGCATTTGTGGCTAGCTCTGAAGTCATCCCTTGTGCCCAAAGTTTCTTGGATGACATTCAATGTCATCCCCTGGATTCAAGCAGTGCCTGGGCTGGGACTGTTTCATAGAATGAGGCTTAAATAGCAGCTGATGCCTTCCTGAGCAGAGAAATGTGAAATAATGGCTCTCCTATCAGCAAGGGATAACGCTATGAGGAACCGCACTGAGCCACGCACCAACAGCCACCAGCCCCACACACTGACCCTGCCGTGTAGTTCACAAGTCCTGGTGGTTCTTACAGCTTCTACGCACAAAGTGTATGAGAAGAAGAGAGAGCACAGCCCCACCTCCACCTCCTGCATGCTCTGGATGCGGACCCCGCAGCGCCTTCCCCTCTCCGTCAGCTCCTTCTCAAAGGGGTCCATCAAGATGATGGAGCTCAGCCCCGGCGTTTCCCTCTTCTCCACGTGGTCCAACAGCGTCCTGGCTTTGTCAGGCTTGTCACAAATGACTGTGGAAATGTCCGCTGGAAGGAAGGCAGAACAAACAAGTTGTTTTTGGTAGATCAGTTTTGATTGAAGGCTGGATGCTCACACAGTGTCAGTGCTGGTACTTCGGGCTAACAGCAGAGATCCCAGAATGTAGCACGTTCTCTTTGAAAACCACTGCAATTTTAGCTAAGTGCTGAAAGACTAGCTGACATCAACAATTATTTTGGGATCCACTTCAAAATATTCATCTTGCACACTATGCACAGCTATAAATCTGGGAGGGAACACGAGGAAACTCATGAGAACTCCCACCGGAGCACAGCGGCTCCACCAAAACCTCTTAAGAGACTTCAGCACCTGTCCTTTGGGAAGCAGAAGGGGATGAACCCTTCCAAGTGACACAGCTGCTTTCTGAGATGATGGTAATTGAGTGGTACCTGTGTTGACGATGTAGCGGATGGCTCCAGGGCCCAGGGTGTCATAGAGGGGCACCACCACCATGGAGTAGGTGTAGCAGGCCAGCTCAGAAATGATCCACTGCCAGAGGTGAAAAGAAATGGTGGGAGCAGTTTTAACACACTTGGAAACAGAGCAGTGTCACAAGTTGGGTTCATTAGTGAGACATCACCAAGTTAAAATAGACCTCACCTCTGGGCGGTTTTGGGCAAAGACCCCAATGAACTGCTCTGTGGATGGCTTGCAGCCCTGCTGCAGCAGCCCAGAGCCCAGAGCTTCTGCTCTTTCAGCCACCTGGAAGTTGTGGAGAAAAAAGCACATCAGAGAGAGGAATAAGAGCAGCAGCAATTGAAGGGAAGACTTGGCTACGCAGGGGGACTCTCAGATTATTGCAGCAGCTATGTGAACACACTACTTTTTGCATTATCTCTAGCTTAGGGTGCTCTTTAACTCGAGGGAGAGTGAGAGCACAGGGAGAAGGGCTCCACAAGGGGTTCAGCTCCAGCTCACCTCTTTGTATGACAGCCACTGGTAGGGCTGCTTGGGCTTCCTGAAGCCCAGGCAGGGGCCGTTCTCTGGAAGACAGAAGCAGAGAAGGCAAGGTTAGGGGCAGTGCTGGGAACTGATGCCTGATGCTGTGGGGATGCACCCAGAGAGCTTTTGGCACAGCACCCTGCCCTGCCATACGGTGTAAACTGGATGGGTAACTGATAGAGAAGCAGCAACAGGCAGAAATAAATACCAGCTTCTGCAGTGGAGAGAGAATCTATTGGGATCTCAGATCTACACCTAGATCAGCCTCATTTAATATATTCAGAAGTGTTCTGGAAATGAATAATGCATGATGAGCGTCACTGATGCTGCAGAATTCAGGGCATTAAGCTGTCTGCCTGTGGCAGCAAAAAGACCTCATGGTACCAAGAGACTTCACAGTGAAATTCAGTGGTATTAAATGCAAAATAATGCACAGTGCTAATAGTAACCTTAATTACAACCCCAGTGATTACTTGTAAATCGGTCATTCTGTTATCGGTAGAAGATATGCTGAAGCTGCTCTGGTTAATTCTGAGCAGGAAGAAGCAAAACAGCATCCAGACCTCAGGGCACCCTGTTGGCCAACCCAGCCTTGCAGGCTCCAACTCCTTGGCATTCAGCTTCGACCTGCACCACTCTCACTTGGCCTCCCACGCCTCATTGGCCTCCTATAATCAGTCACTTGTCCTGCACTACTTGGGTTTTAAAAGACTTCTTGTCCTTCCATGTTTTTGACTTCTAAAATCTTTTGGTGACCGAAATGTTGGCACCTCATTGGGTCTCTCCATTCATCCCACCCTCGTGCTCTCACCAGAGATGCTGAAACCTCTCCGGAAGACCTCATACATGGTCCTGGCATCGTCGTAGTAGTGTGTCAGCAGCTGTGGGCTGTCCCCAATCACCGAGCGGCGTGCCCCATCCAGGCCCTGTGTGACACAACACAGCATGGCAATGGGAAACCACAGCCCAGAGATGAGAACCCTGACCATGGCTGGAGGAGAGTGGCCAATATTCCCAAGGAGATCCAAGTTCTAAATCCACAGATAGCATGGGAGGAAAAAATTGTTGGTTCAAATGATGCTGAGTGAGGGTGAGATGTTGGGTTGGTGGGGATAACAAAGTGGGGACGTCCAGGGGAGAGACAGCTCCGGGCTCTGTGGGGCCCCAGGACATCTCCTCAAGGACACCCAGACCAAAGCACAGCACAGGCTGCAGGCTCAGCCCATCAGGAGATAACAGCAGGAAGATAAAACGTGCTGACACCACAGCCAGCCAGATAAGGAGGGAAAAAATAGTGAGGGGCTCCTAAGGTCTCCCAGAGATGGGACAGGAAGGACAAACAGATGCCACCATCACTGTCATCCCCTATGGACGCAGCTGCACTGCAGCAGTGGTACTGGGTGAGAGGGAGCAATGAGGATGTGCCATCAGTCAGCAGAAAGGCTCAGTAAAGCCCCATCCATACGGGGCTTCACATTCCTCCCAATCTTTTAAAAAGTTGTTGGCACTGAAGGCAAGAATATTTTACGTGGGCACAGGAAAAGGCTTCAAATTCTGTGTTTCAGATATGAATTTAGATTGAAACGATTTTCAGAACTATTCCTCCTCCTTGAAATAGAGCACTTTCATTAAACTTTAAGACCTCTTAAGAGCATGAACATTAATTACTCCTCAGCCTTACAAGTGGATTTGGGTATACTTCTGCTCTTTATTGAAAAGTCTGCAGCAGCCACCACTCAGTAACCAACATGAACAAAAGGAGAGGTCTTAGAGCTCTTGTGGGGATGGGTGGTTGCCTTGCAGTGTAAGAAATTCATGTAATACCTGCTGCTGTAATTTTCAGCCCTTGGTAGCCAGGCAAAACTAAAATCAAAACGGCATTAAAAAAAAAAAAAAAGAGAGAATAAATTAATGGGCTGGGTTCTAGTTTTCCACTTTACAGAAAGGGCAAATTAACCAACCCCACCACTCTCTGATTCCGCCATCTTTAAGGTCCCTTCCAACCCAACCGTTCCGCGATTTCCAAGAGGAGAATTCAGCCCCTCTCTGGGTACGTGGTGACCCCCAGTGCCAACCCAGCCTCACCTCAACCTCTTCCGACTGCATGCGCAGATCACAGGGCGGCTTCACAGCCTTGGGCCGACTGGCAAACCAGTAGGCGACGACGGCAGCGAAGGCACCGATGCCCACCAGTGCGGTGGCAGGCAGGTTGCGGAAGAACTGGCTGAGGTCATCGAACTCGGGGAGCCGCAGGCTCCGCAGGATTTCCTGAGCTTGCATCTTCTCCACGAGCGACACGGTGAATTCTGTAAGAGCCAAAGGAGGGCCTTCTCAGCCATTGGGAATGCGATGCTCTGCAGCCTCGTGGAGATGTCGGCCAAGAGATCCTTCATTTGAGAGCAGCGCTCGTAGAAAAGGGATGAGAAAGGAGGCAGCATCCCCACGGCAGTGGGTGGGAGCAGGCAGCTCGCTCCTGAGGGACATCCAAGCATTTGCTTGGCAACACGGCTGCCAAACCCATGGTGAGATTTATCTGCTCCAGGCTGAGATGAGCCCTGGGCCCCAGCTATGATCGGAACAGGTTGCAGCATCCCACGGGATGGCAGGATCTGGACATGCAGCACCAGCTCCAGCCATCAGCCCACGGAGCAGCGCGCTGCACAGACATGCTCCACAACACCGCTCCCCTTCTTTGTGCCAACTTAGAGTTCCTTGTGGTTTATGTCAGGCTAAATTATCAGCGGTTCAAGCCAAAGGGAGTTTCAGGGCATCACTGTAGAATTTCCTGGAACAACCACCTGGGAGTGGCGGCTGGGGATAAGGCACAGAGGGTATCAGGCACAGGCACTGCAGGGCCCACCCAGCACCACCCAGGCCCCGGGGATGGGACCACACCTCAGGGACCCATCGTACAGCACGGCAAGGCAGTCCCAGTCCCCATCTTTGTAGCCCATAGCTTTGTAGCAGGCACACCAGCTCCCTGCTCCTGGGTTGCTGGGTGAGGCTGCGCTCGGGGGACTGCATTTGGGTGCTGGGCACGCAAGAGGCATCTTAAAAGACATGTGTTTACAGATAGGTCCCTGTATCAGTGCTCTGCCAGGGAGCCTGCAGCAACTGCCAGCCCTGCAGAAGACGAGCCAAGCAGATGCTGCAGAGTGAGGGTTCCAAACAGTTAGGGTTTCCTATTAAGCCTCACGGTGCTATTTATGATCTTACAAGCAGGCAAGATCTTAACAACAACGTTTTTCTGCAGCAGAAGCCAGGCAGCCCCTTCCCTTTGCTCTCTGGTAGAGCTCCAACATGCAGAGCCAGGAGAGATGAATGCAGGGGCTTTCCCCAGCCAGGGCTCCCCACACAATGGCACCACTGACCTGAGCACAAACCGGCTTTCTTCCTCATGGGAACAGCGTCTGGGGCACACTGTGGGTCAGGACTATCCCCCCTCACAGCCCTTTCCCATAGTCACACTGAGGGCACAAGCCAGCCTGCAAACGGACCCCACTGCACCAGGCTCTGGGGGAGATTTTTAACTTTTTGTGAGCAAAAAGACACAACAAACAGCTGACCTCACCCCCCACAGGGCTAACATCAGCACCAGCCCTCTTCTTTGCCCAGACCCACAGCCACCCCGATCCCCTCCGTGAGCTGCTGAGATGGTCTGTGGGGCATCGCCCACCCCCACTGCAATTTTTTCCTGAGCTTTGAGCTCTGGAGATCTGCTCACTTGAGAGAATGGGGAAACAGCACAGTGCTGGTGCAGGGATGATACAGGCAAAAGGGTGATGCTCGGCCCCTGCCCTAATTTTGCACCAGTTCACCTTGATCTTGCATCCTTATGAGCCCATAGGGTCAATTGCACGGTGCTGAGCTGGGTAAGGACCACAGAGTGTTTGGGAGGAGCAATGCTGCCCAGGCACCCCATGCTGCAGGGTGGGTTCACTTCCTCTATTATTCTGCCTATTTTTCCTCCTCTAGATCAAGAAATTAAAAATCATAGATATAATTTTAAAAAATCAGCCTGGTCCTCCTGGTCCACCCAGCAGCCAGCATCTCACCCAGAGCTCCCAGCACATCCCAGCCCAGGGGGCAGAGCACTTCTCTCAGTGGAGCAGCAAAGAGATGAGCACACAGGGCTCTCTGTGCTCCGCCAGCTGTAACTAATTATCAGGATTATCTGCCAGTGCAAGGCTAAAGCTATTTAAAACTCCCCTAAACTTTTCCTACTCTTGCTCCTGCAGGTGTGTGCTTCACTGTAAGCCTTTCCCATGCAACAACCCTCAGACAGATCAGTCGCTTTGCATCCTTGTACTGCATCACTGCTTTGATTCTGGGGATGGTATGTTCTCATCAAAAAACACTCCTTACTCACCAAGCCTCATCACAGACTCTTGCATGTGCTTCATTTTACCACCTGAGAGATAGCTGACTCTCATGTGCCACAGTACATAAAACACAGTTGGTTACACTTAATCCTTTGCAGGGCCAAATCACAATGATTTCATTGAAGAATCAAAGGAAAAGCATTAGTCCTCACTGACTGTGATTGCATCACAGCTCAGCGAGTCATAATTCAGAAGAGAAAAAGTAACCACATTTTTTGGATTATTATGCTGAGACTCAGACAGAGGACAGAGAGGGGATTGCTGCTGGGCTCAGATTTGCTCTGGGGCAGCTGCGTGCACTGCTGGTGGATGGAGGAGCAGGAGAGGGGCTGAGTGCTGGCCAGGCTGCGGCACCTCTGCAGGGCACTGCAGCAGCACCCAGAGATTAAGCAATAGAATGGAAGCAGGCTGTCGTTCTACTGATGAAAAATGTCCTTCTCCCTCCCTTTGGGAGTCAGACACGGCCAATCTGCTCGGCTGGCTGCCCGCCAGAAGGACTATTAAGGAACGGGGTTTCTCTGGTACTAAGCCTCTTTAGCCCCAACGGGCCGGGTGCTGGAAGGGGCTCTGCACCTGGGTGGGAGTGTGGCTCTGTCCCTGTGCCACCCCCACGTTGTCCCTCCTGGCCAGCCTGCAGCAACCTGTCGTGGAGAGAGGCACTGCAGCTGAGGCACCTGCATACATACACACACACGTACAGATTAACACGTAGAACCACAGAATCATTCAGGTTGGAAAACATCTCTCAGACCCCCAACCCCAGCCCACACCCCATCGTGCCCACTGACCTCATCCCCCAGTGCCGCATCCCCACGGCTATGGAACACCCCCAGGTCGTGACTCCCCACGTTCCCTGGGCAGCCGTGCCAGTGCTGACCTCTCTTTCAAAGGGGAAATTATTCCTAACATCCAACCTGAAATACAAACATCCACATCCTCCTCCCGTCCTGCGTTCCCAATGGAGCCCCTCGGCAACGCGCGGTGCAGAGCCGCTCCGCTCCCCCCGCACAGCCCCTCAGCTGCTGCGGACGGCGGCGGTGCCAGAGGGAAGGCACAGACAAAGGATGTGGATCTCCAGGCAACACCGAGGAGCGGCCCCGGCCTCCCGCTGCCGAGAAATGCATTTGCAAGGAAACAAACGCATTTGCAAGACACAAGCTCTTTGCGAGCATCCGCTAAAATGAGAAAAAAAAATGCAAACAGGGAGCTCAGTGTGCTGACAGTCTGGTTTTACAGGGAGAACGCAATCATCGCGGTGCAAATAGAGGTATTTAGAGCATCTAAAATATCTGCAGCACATCATGTGCCGAGAGAAATGATTCACTGAATTACCCAGCAGCCGTGCCAGCACTGCCATTGCTCACAGCCTCGACCCCCAACATCCATGTCACCTACTTGCTTCCCATGCCAAAACCTCTTCCGGGAGGCTTTGCCCCCCGTTCCCCACCTCACTCAGTTACAGCTCACAGATGGAAGTGAAGTCCCCCAGGCACTGCATGCAGAGTGGTGATGCTCTACAGCACTGAGATGCAGCATGCAGGAGTGCTGAGGCTGAGTGCTGGTGCCCATCTTCCACTCCTCCAGGTAAGGAAGCGTTGGGATGCCCTGAAAGAGTTTTAAGGATCCTACCAAAAGAGGAAAACTTCTTTGGCTCAGATAAGGCTCACGGCTCTCATCTCAAGTCCATCAGTTTCCCAAGTCGTGGTGATGCTAATGCTCACCTCCCCACTGAAGCATCCCCAACCCTGTCACCAATGGCACTGATGGTTGGTTGTCCCCTACACTATATGGTGCTGTGGCTCAGGTTGGAAAGGCCCTCACAGCATCCCATCCCCACCTGTGGGCTGGCTGCCCTCACTAATTTCTGCCTCATCGCTCTGCTATATTCATAATGAAGAGCAAACCTTTAATTGCTCCATAGAGGCCGGATCAGGACTGTGCCAAGTGCATGGCCATGAAGATGGTGTCGTGGCTGCCATTGCAAAATGGCACTGAAAATGGCAGCTTAAAAAAGTAACAGTCGTGTCATGATCCAGCTATAATAAATACAGTTGTAACCCTCCCAGTAAGCCAGCTATAATTAGATCGGGTTAATTACCAATCAAGTGCCCTGCAAGTTACAGAGCTTTCTGAAGGACCCTGTCCACACAGATGGGGAGTAGCGAGGGGCCCCAAGGGCTGCTCTGGAGCAAGCAGGTTTCCTCCTGCCCTGTGCACATGCAGTGCAAGTGTGGGAACCCAGCCCAGGCTTATCCCAAAACAAACCAACAGCTGCAGACAGCTTTGGACATCTCAGAGCTCATTTGGCAGCTCTACAATGGAGGAAGGGGCCAGAAAGCAAGGGTTAAGGAAGACACAAGGCACGTGCCAAAAGACCTGAAGGAAAGTGGCTCCTTTCTCCCACGTGGGTGCAGCAGGCAGGAGAGGTGGGCACGGCACAACATGGCATGGTGCAACACGGCACAGCACATCTGCTGCACAGAGCTGCTTCATCCTGCCAGGCCCTGCGGTCACCACCGACACAACGCTGCCTGCAACCTGCCACAGCTTGAAATTATTTCCACATCGTGCATGAGGATTTCACTGTGCCATTAAAGGAACATCACTTTAGGTTGCTCTCTTGCATGTGAGGTCAGTGGAGTGGTCACTGCATTGGGGTCTGTGCTGTAAACCTGCAGGTAGCCACGTTTGCACTGCGCACCTAAGGATGCCCAGCAGCAGCATCAATGCACCATGCTATAATCACCCAGAAAGAAATGAAGGCTCCTGACAGCTTCCTCTTGCACCTCCACTCTGTCTCCATCAATGGGAGGGTGGAACAGGCATGCAGAAGAGCAATAGGGCAAGCAAGAAACCACACTATGTGTCCATGGAACGCAATGCTTCATGCCCACAGATGGGGGTTTCCACATTCCATGCTTAACCTCCAGCATGCAGCCCAACCAACGTTTGCAGTTCACACATTGGCAGACTTTAACATGCATAAAGGGCACATGTGTGTTTGGTGCTGGAAGGCAGTGTGAAACCACGGTGCTTGGTTGGGGATCATATGCACTGCAGAGCTCTGGCAGCGCACACATTGTCACCTGCCCTGGGAAGTCCCAACCACTTTCCCTGCAGCAGGAAAGACAGCAACATCCAACAGGTCGCCCAAGGAGGCTGTGGATGCCCCATCCCTGCAGGCATTCAAGGCCAGGCTGGATGTGGCTCTGGGCAGCCTGGGCTGCTGGTTGGTGACCCTGCACACAGCAGGGGGTTGGAACTGGATGAGCAGCGTGGTCCTTTGCAACTCAGGCCATTCTATGATCCATCACAGAGCCCACCTCACCACAGGGTGGTGAAACACCACCTACACAAAGCCTGCCAAGCCGCAGGGTCTCAGCCACAGCAACACGAGGTCCCTGCTCTCTGCAGAGTTCCTGCTGCCGACAATGAGCCGTGCCGCCCACATGGGACCTCGGGGAGCAAAGCCCAGAGAGGTGACTCTGCTGAGCCCTACAGACAGCCCCAGGGAGCAGCGCTGCCTTTGCACCCCGTGTCATTGTCCTCGGCGGGTGGGCAATGCAGCGCCCGAGGGCTGGAGGACCCCCATTGCTCTGCAGCTCTCAACCTGCACGGGGCTTCAGCCAGAGCTGCAAGGTTTTTCCCCTTTAAAGCTTAGAGACATCTGGAGGAAAAACAAACAAACAAACGAAAAAAAAACCAACCAACCAAACCTAACAGAAAACTGCAAATCCCACACGCGTTTTCTGCTGCTTGCGTCCATCCCCACGCTGCCGGCTGTGCCGCCAGGCTCTGCCCTGAGCGCAGCTGAGACCTGCAGCAGCAGCGCCCGCCGTGCTGCAGCCCCGATGCCGCTTTGCTTTGCCCAGCACCCCGCAGCTCCACCGCCAGCCGTGCCGCGGGGACCGCGCTGCACACAGACACGCACACAGACACGCACACAGACACGCACACAGACACGCACACAGACACGCACACAGACACGCACACAGACACGCACCAGCACAGCACGCTGCACTCACCGCAGCCGTCTGTCCGTCCGTCCGTCCGTCCCACGAGCTCAGCTCATGGTCGGCTCCGTCGCCGGCGCCCGCGTTCACGGGCTTGTGGAGAACTGCTGACTGCAGGACGTCCCACCCCCTTCCCATCTGCAAACTGCCGAAAGAAGTTAAGCTTGGCTAATATCAGCTTAGGCTGTATTAGCGCGGGGCTGCCCGCTGTAACCCTTGGGGCTCCGCAGGGCTGCGCGGTCACAGCCGCTCCTCAGCAGCTCCCAGCAGGAGCCAGGCGAGGCGTCCGGGGACAAAGCTTCGGAGCCTTCCTGCCAATGCTTAATTTAAAGCGAAAAGCAGCATCGTGGGTTTGGTTGTTTTTTTTTTTTTTTTTTTTGTTTTTTTTATGTCTTTTTAAAGTGTGGTGTTGTTTTGTTTTTTTTTTCACCCTAAAAAAAGTATTGCCAAAAAATGAAGCTTCTGATAAGCAAAGGGCTTACACCTAAATTAACTGCTTCGGAGCCTGAGTAGAATAGAGGTAAACCATCTGAATCAATAAAAGAGTAAGAGGACATAATGACAGCCAGTATCACCCTTATATTGCTAAATATAGTAAAAACAAAGCCAAATGAATCCAGCAACAGCACTTGTAAATTAACTCCTGTTAATTTACAGCTATAGCAACAAAACCAAGCCTTTACCATTCATTATCGCCCTTCTCAGCAGAGTCCACAAATAGCCCTCCCAAAGTTATCATCCCTGGGTGCAGATATTTAATGACTTTCCAGGCAAACTCATCAAACATTCCTCATTTGGCCCATCTGTAGCCAAGTTCTGCAATTAGTTCCAGTTTATAAAACCACCAGGCTGAGTGATCCCCAGGTGTCAATCAACGTCTCTCAGCGGGGTGCAGCACTGCCCATCCTTTATCCTGTGTGTTCAGGAGCTGCAGCAGGCAGAGCAGTGTAGTTCAGGTGTGTGCACAGCCCCAGGAATGCAAAATAGCTGTGCTTGTGTTGGAGAGCTCTGGGGAAAGGGTCAGTGTTTGCAGAGCTCCCAGCTGAGCACAACGTGCTGTAGGAGACAGAAACCATCTGTATCTCTCTATGCTTTTATACATCATCAGAATGAATGAGAAACACGGTTGAAGGCTGAGTTTTGAACAAAGTGGTGGTTGCAGCCAGGGGGATGCAGAGGTGGGGGAGTGGCCAACCCAAGCTGAGCACCAGGAAACCACAGCTGGGGTGCAGCCCTCACTCCTCCATCTCACACAGGACTGTGATGCAGTGAGGATGTCCTCACAAGAGCTGTGCTTTGTCTGCCAGCCCCGGTCCACAGCTTTGGGGACAGAGCAGCCAGAAAGACCCCCGTGTTCCCCCTTAGAAGTGCAAAAACAGGCACAGATTAAAAGAGTGAAAGTGATGTAAGGAATGGGGAAAATTGACCCCCTGCGTTTTGCTGTTGATCACCCCCTCATTCCTTCCTACAGCCTTTGGTCATTAATTACACACTCCGTATTTCTGACCAGTAACAAAGAGCAGCAGGAAGGAAATGCACTGTATGAACAGAGGATTAATTCAGTCATTAGGGATGCTGACACGAGGCCACCAGCACAGAGCTTCTCTCTCCTCCCCCTCCAGCCCTCAGTTCCCTCACACTGCAGGAACACCAATGGATGCATCTCCCAGCTGCCGTCTCCCCACATCCCCGGGAGTCCCAAAGCTCAGACATTGCAGCCAGGCACAGCCAGATCCTGCCAGGCACTGGGGACACGGGCGTGTGGGCATCACTGCAGCCAAGGGTTCTGAGAGCTCTGTGGCCAGGCTGTCATTTGGGATGTCCTTGCTTCATTGAAATTGTTTCTTTTCTTCTGATAGCAACAGCACGCAGTGGTGCTGTTTGAATGTAAACCACTTGGTTTACACGCCAGAGTCTTTATTGTTGATTTAGTTTGGTTGTTTTTTTTTTTTTTTTAGTTTTGAGGTTGTTGTTGTTGTTTTGTTTGTTTGTTTTGTTCTGTTTGAAGCTTAAATTAAGCAGCAGTTGAGCTATCCATGGTTTCGTTTCCAGTCAGTTCTGACTGACTTCTACACTCCACTGCATGCCCTGCTTGCATTCCCAACATGAGTGCAGCTCGCTTTTATCCAAGCTCACGTATTTTCATGTATATTTCTAAGCCACATGAAGGCATTCTTGTCTGTGCTGAGTTCAGTGCACATCAACAAACCCCCAATTCAGAGCACACGGTGCTTTTCTGCTGCCTCCGTACTCGTGGCTTTTCCCCATCCCCAGCACCTTCCTCTTTCCTGCTGCAAAAGCAGCTCCCAGAGCCTTTGCTCTGGGTATCTTGACACATCTCTCTAAGACTTTGCTGTTCCTTACCCTCCCTCTGGCAAGCCCAGAGCTGACCTCTGAAGAGTTAAAGCAGGGGAGGCCCTCAGTCCATTCCTCCCTCTCAATGGTTTTTGCCTTTTCAAATGTATTTAACCAAATAAAGCGAACAGAGGATATGCAAATGCCTTTTCCCAAAGGAAACACAGGGCTGAATTGTTGCTGGCGGGTCACAGCATCACACCACCCTCGGCAGCCTCTCAGCTGAAGGGATTTACTTGGCCGGGATCGGGGCCCAGGAGGAGCCTGGCGGGCACAGCGATCCGTTCAAGGCGGGGACGAGGCGCTCAGCGGGGTGCCCGGGGTGTCCCCGGCCGGCCTCTGACCCTCCCTGCACGGCTGAGCCAGAAATAGAATTATTTCATAAACCCGCAGGGAGCCGCTCGCCAACGGCTTGTAGAGCGATGGGAATCGCCTTGCAAAGTTCTGAGCTCCGTCGGGTTGCTGGTGTGACGTGGGCAACCTTTTGCAAGCAGCCGGCAGGAGATCTGACCACACTGCAGCACAAAAATAACTCCGTGTTTGCCCCTCTAGAATTACAAATCACGGATTTACCTAAAACTGAACTGTGCGGGACGTACTGGCTGAAATACATTCGGAAAGCAAACGGATATATTTGTCCATCCTTAAAAACGGTCCTTAATGTTCTTTCTGCCTTTTATGCCTGGAAGGGAAGGGGGAGGGGAGGGGAAGAGGAGAGGGCATTGAACAGGTTGGTGACATCAGCTGGCACTGCTCGCGGTGGTGCCACCTAGCAGCCACACGCGACACCGCGGCGGCTCCGACCCCAAACCACACCATGTGTGCTGTTCTCATCTGCCCTGCCATGTCAGTGCTGCATGCCCCCTGTCTCGCCCCTCACTTAAAGGAAGCAGTGTCTGTGTTGTTTACGGAGTTGATATTAGGGATTTGCAGCCGGGGGATGGAGCTGGTTGCTGCTCTCCAGTCCATGGGGACCCGCAGACCTTGCCCTGTGAGATCCCAGCACATCCTCCCCTGGTGCTGATGCCACTCTCTGTCCCCTCTGGCACCATCTCCAGCCCACGAGGGTTGGCACAGCCTGGACTGCTGCAGCTCATGCACGGGGACATCCCAGCCCCTGCTGCTCCATGGCTGTGGGGTGAGCAAAGGCCACCTGAGCTCCTTCTCTCAGTTATGAACCAATGGCCAGCCCAAAGGGCAGCCATTCCATCCACCAACAGATCCCAGAGAAACATGGTACACTCTGTACACTCTGCACCCAACTGTATCTACGCTGCATATCAGCCATCCTTTCCAGAAAGCTGTTTGGAGGAGGAGACCTGGGCTCAGGAGCCAGCAGAATGAGGACAGAGCTGCCCCACGGGCATCAGCCTCGGGAAGGTTGGGAAGGAAGCACCAGGGAAAACAAGCAGCTGCTGAGCTGTCGTGCTGGCACCAAACAGGCAGCCAATGGATTAGTCATAACCAAAGTGGATAGAAGCTCAGATTTCAGAGCAAAAGCTTATAGGAAAAAGTAAAAAAGAGAAGGAAAAAAAAAAAACCATTCCAAAATGGAAGTGTGTGCAGGGAAACTCCTCTTGGAGCAGGGAGGTCCCACTGGTGGCACCCTGTGCTGGGTCCTGTGTCACAACCTGCCATCTGCCATGTCTGGACCTGAAGATTTGGCTCCAGAAGATGGGTTTGCATGAGCCGCACTCTGCAGACTGCAGCAGACCAAGGACCCTTCCCAGCCCATCGTTTACTCCAAACCACCCTGCAGCACCCACGCAGGACAGGAACCGTGCTCATGTGGTATTTCAAATGGCACAACTCGCCCCAAGGGAGAAGAGCAGGGTGATGAAACCAGGTACCCCTGCATCCCCTTGACCTCACAGAGACCAACCCATCTGATACTGATTCTGCAGCATTATTTTGCAGTAATGAAGTGGAAACTATTTCCTAGTGGTGTGGCCTGCCTGAGATTGTATCTACACCACAGCAGCCACATGCTTGAGGAAATGGAAATGTGAGCTGCATTCTTGCAACACCATTGCACACAGAACTAGATGTAAAAACCTCTCTCCCCTTTGCTGGGGGTTTCCCAAGAAAAAGGTGATTTCCACTCAATGATGCCTTTTTTTCCTTGCTTCCTGTGGCGCAAAGGAAAAGGTCCTGGACAAGATGGTTGGATTTTTCTTCTTTCCATCCTGTTGAAAGTTGTGTGCTACCCAAGATGAAAGCTTGGTGGCTTACAGGGGAGGTGTTTCCCCGGCAAGGTGCAGCACAGCATGGGCTTGGAGCCTTATCCCTTCCCAGCACCAACCGCTGAATTTTTCATCACACAGCCTCCAATCCAAAGGTCAAATAACGTTATCCATATACAGAGCACGAGGAGAAGCAAAATTGGCCACAGCCTTCCCTTCTCTCCCCTCTATCTGCTTCCTCAGCAGCCAAGGGTCACCTTGAAGGCTCTGTGACAATGTTTACGGCGAAGTGAGGCTTTGACACAGCCAGTGACTTGTCATCAACACGCACTGATGGCACACCATGGCGATCAATATGAGCCCAACAAAACATTTACCTGTGTGACACTGCATGGAAACAGTGCTCAGTGCCTTGGTGTCTGCAGAAAAAGATTTGCCAGGACCCTGAATCAGCATATTGGGAAATAACAGCCATGGGAGCCAGGCTGGGCTCACAGCAAGCTGCAGGAAAGCTCAGGAAGGAGCCCAAAGAATCCACTGTTAATATGGGGTTCTGAGGATGTGAGGGATAAAATTTGAGTGTATTCATCCATATTTTAAAGCCATGTCCTCTCTGGCACACCTCAATCCATTGCATCAGGCTGCAGAAATGGGCAGAGATGGCCCAAACCCCAACCCAGGGACCTGCAGGGTTTGGCTTTGCACAGCAGCACAAGGCACATAAATAGCAGTGATAATAAAAAAACCCTCATTGTATTGATCCACTGCCAAAGGAAGGAACACTTATAAATAAAAGTTGCATTAATAGATGCTCTCCTTTCTTCTTCCTTGCTGGTAAGAAAAGAGCAAAGCCAAGAAGAAGGCCATGGGAATGGAGCATCCCTTGGTATCCTCCAGCACCTGCCTCAGCTCCCTGCGAGTCAGCTGGGTGCTCCAGCCACTGCGTGGGGATATCAGGTTGGGTACTGGGAAGAATCTCTTCTCCAAAGAGTAGTCAGGTGCTGGCACAGCTGCCCAGGGAGCGGGGAGTCGCCGACCTGGGGATGCTCCAGAAGGTGGAGATGTGGCACTGGGGGACACAGCCAGTGGGCATGGTGAGCTGGGCTTGGGGATCTGAGAGGTCTTCTCCTACCTGAATGATTCTGCAAAGCTGGATTTTCACGCAAGTTTCTCACAGAAACATAATAACGAGGAAAGGTTTAAGCCCTGTGATGCTCAGCAGTGCTTGGTGATACAAAGCCAACAGTTGCGCTCCCACTTCTGTAACGCTGTATTTCTTTGCCCCTGGCTTGCTCCCAAGTCAGCTTTCCTACATCCAAGGGTATTCAGTTAATTCGGTTTGCCAGTTGTCTTCAAAGCTTTTCTCCTCTTTTCATTACTTAGAAAAATTGGTAGCATCCATAGTAGAGTGGAGACAAAAATCAAATAAATGTCTAAATTAGTCCAGAGCAGCAGAGAAAACTGCTGTGCGCTGCCTTCCCCCACAAGCAAGCAAAGAAATGCGGGCACATTTACTCCTTCCTTTTGATGGTATCTAACAATTGTCTAAATGGAAAAGTAATAGAGCTGGAGAATAAAAGCAACTAAATATATCTCACTGCACAGCCCAGGCGCTGCCTCTCCCACGGCGGTCAGTGCTCCATGCCCAGCCCCGGGCAGCTGCTTTGTGTCACACTCAGAGCACGGCAGGGAACGTCCCCTGTCCTGAGACCTGAACTTCAGGCTGTCACTGAGGGCTCTCTGTTGCAGTATGAGAAGTGGGTTTGGAAACGGGGCTGTAAGAGTCCCTTGCAGACTCTCCAGGGTCTTCATGTGAGGGACTCGACTGTAATGCTGTAAAGCCACAACTAAACCATCCCAAGTGCAAATCTCTGCACACTGGTGCCCACTCTGCATCCACCAGAGCACTCAGAGTAACAGAGAGCTTGTCTGCATGTTGGGAATTAATCATCTTTGTCTACAGCATTATTCCACCAAGGTCAGCATTGCAGACCCATCCTCAGTGACTCAAACCCATTGTAAGTGTGCAAGAAACTCATATAAACCCAACAAGAGCGCTGTCCTTGCATGTGGTGAACATTGTGCATCTTGTTGAGTACATCAGCATGGCTACCATGTTCCCTCAGCAGCACAGAACTGTGTCTGATGGGACAAAGCCACCAGAAGACAGAGACCACATGCAAGAGCAGGAACCACAGGCACACAGAAACTGGGCTGGACAGGATCTGAGCACAGAGCCATCTCCCTTGGGCAGCCTGGTGCCTGTGAGAGGGGCAGTGGCAGCACGGGACACCCAGGGCACTTAAGGTCAGGCTGAAATCACCATTCACGCCAAAATAAAATGGGTGAGGAATTAAGGGAGGCCATGAGCCAGAGCCATTCCTGGATGGATGGACAATTGGGGATGGCAGGGCATGCAGAGAGAGATGTGTGGATGTGGCAGGGTGGTACTAACAGGCTGCTCTGGAAGCATGGAATCACTGTGCCTGGAGTTGCTTCAGGACAGGGAGATGGGACACTGGAGGGATACAGTCAGCAGGCATGGTGGGATGGGTTGGGGTTGGACTTGGGGATCTGAGTGGTCTTTTCCAACCTCAATGGTTCTATCATGGGGTTGGTCCTGCAGTGTGCACATGGTGGCCCCAGGGAATCATTCCCCACTGGCGCCACTCTGCTGTTGTCATAAGCAAAACTTCAGATCCAGTAATGAAGCTCAGAGCAATCTCCAGGGCTCTGGGCCCAAAACGCTGTAACAAACACTTGCCTGCAGCCCCTGAGCCAGCTCCTGCTCTCTGATTCACCCATGGAATTCCCACTGGGCAAAATTAGCACTGTGTGAGTTTTGTTACAGTTCAGAAGCAGCTGACTGAAGCAGGGAAAGCGCACTGACTTCAGTGTGAGCCACCAGGATGTTTCCAAAGACAAAGGTGATATTCAGTTCCCTATTTTTTCATCTTTTCCAGATTCAGAAACATCAAGTAAACATGCACATAAATAATTACAACGTGTTTTCCATTCTTGGCACTTCCTGGCAGAAGATTTACCTAATGATGCAAAGCTGTCATCTTTAAAAATCCTTTCCCCTTTGTACTTCTCCTTGGAAGTCTGCTGTTGGATGAAGGAAGAAATAGCACAGGCACCGAGCCATGCCTTTCTGCAGTGAAGATGCTTCAGATTTGAAGGTCCCAGCTTAAGGCCAAACCCTTACACACCTTACAGAGAAGCACCTAGTTCAGACCCGCGTGGATTTTTTAGTCCAGACACGCTTTGAACCATCGCTACCCGTCCACAAAACAATGGGACACCAGTTCAGCCCTGCCCACCCACACGAGCACAGATGCAGCCCCACGCACTGCCCTATTTCATGCACCCACTGCAAATAAGCAGAAAGTGCCCTTACACACTGCCGGAGATGGACCGACCAAATAACCCCTGAGGATGCTTTGAAATTATGTAACACACCCAGCCGTTCCTCCAGCCCTCTCTCGCTCTGCCGCACCATCTCATTGTGTGCCACCAAACTGCAAGCATGCAGCAGAATATCAAATTTTCATCCCCGAAACCACCCTTGCCGTTCAGCACCGGCTCCCATCCGATCGCGTTTCCCCGCTTTTAATTGGAAAATAATTAAATAGAAATTCCCGTGCTGGGAGGCCGGGGAACCGTTCCCAGGGCCGGGGGACTCCGTTCCCGGCTCGCCTCTACCGGGCCGCGGTGCCGCCCCCTCCCCTCCGCAGCCCCTCTCCCGCACCCCGGATCGGTCAGGGAGGGCCTCGGGGTGTAGCAGGTCGGGCACTCACCCAGCAGCAGGCAGCCGGAGCCCGCGGAGCCCAGCAGCGGGGCGAGCATCCCTGCGGCGCGGCCGCTCCCGCCGCGCACTGCGGCGCGCACACTGCGCACCCGGCCCGCACCGACACCGCGCGCTGCCCGGCATAGGGCGGTATTTTTAGCATCCCTCCTCCTCTCCCCATCCTGGCCAGCCCTCCGGCTCCTTCTTACATCGGGCGAAGCTGCTCGGCGGTGCGCGCAGGTCCCTTCCACCCTCTGAGCACCAGGGGAAAGGGGGGGGTGAAGAGGAAAAGGGAGAAACTTTATTCCGCAGCGATCGGTATTTTCGCCTTTGGTCTGTGAAATTGCCTCCGAATGGCGACCCGCGTGGTAGCGTTCCCTAAAGCCCCGACCAGCAGAAATACCGACAGCTCCAGCAGAATTGCTTGGAGACTGATGAGCATTGCTGCGAGATGCATCTAAACATCAAAAACACAGAAAATGGCTACATACAAAAGGAGATGGAACGCTTATGCCGGCAAACGGATGGGAGGAGCCAACAGATTTATATTCTTAGTGATTCCATCTCTCCCCGAACAAAGCTGGTTGTAGAAAATTAATCTGAGCCCCATGGTATGAGAAGGGCTTTGCAGAACAAAGCTTTACAACGGCTGCGCCAGCAGTGAGCTCGGATGTCTCATCCCCTGTAAGCACAGCCAGTGGGAAAATGGGTCAGGAGTGGCAAGGAGTGGAACACGCACCATCGTGTCCTTTCTCTTGAACAGCAAGTGTGGCAGATCTGCAGGACAAGCAGAACCGCAGCACGCAGCTGCTTAACTCCTTGTGAGCATGGAGCAAGATGCACCCAAACATCCCCTGCACACGAGGAATTAGCCCTCATTTATCAGTAGTTAAAGCTGTCCTGTCCAGAGCATGATTTCCTTTGAAGATAAAAGCTTTTGACTTTCTTAAAAGAGAGAACAGAGCTGATGTAAATGAAGAATTTCCATTTGATGGGCAAAGGCACTTTAAATGTGGTTTCCTTCTGATTCACATAAAAAAAAGACTTAAAATTTCCTGCATACAGAAGATCAACATCTGACTAAAACTGATATCACCTGTTAGTATCACTACTGCCCACTGCTGAAAGCTGTAAGGAAATTGCTACATCCAACTGCTCAGGTAAATTGGGTTTCCAAAATCCTTCATCTCAAAGCAAAGAATACAAACTATAACAAAAAACTCAAGTGTGTGCTGCAATGGAGACTTAACACAACTTCAGACTTCAGTTCTCTTGATAAATGCCTTCACAGACTGCAGCAATTGTGGCTACACCTGGTCCCAGAAAAGTCAAATAGAAGTAAATTAGATTGATTAGCAGTGGAGAACTGATTTTGCTGAGTCCTATTTTATGGCTTTTACTTAAAACCTTTTGTTTAGTCTATTCCTGAAACATTCATTCTTTATCAAGAAGAACATTTCCTTCCCCACTTTGTGCCTTCTCCTGTGCAGCAGCTTCCATGCTTTTGAAGGCAGTTAGCAGATCTTGTTTTCTGCAAGCAATCTGCATCCCACAGCCACTAGGACTCCCCACCAAAGCACCAATGGTATTTGCTGAGCCCTGCCTCTGGGCTCCTGCAAGCCTA
Source organism: Perdix hodgsoniae (assembly GCA_035772895.1). NCBI lineage: Eukaryota > Metazoa > Chordata > Aves > Galliformes > Phasianidae > Perdix > Perdix hodgsoniae. The sequence continues at coordinate 1,456,537 of JAPSGF010000035.1, read as the reverse complement.
GATATGACAGTACTGAAGCTGAAAGATAGGAGAAATTAAGCTGTCTTAATCATATAGCATCTCTTGGTCTTTGGGGAAATGGATTTAGAAATTAATACCTCTTTAGAGAAGCTGAGGGAGCAGTAGGAACTGATTAAAGTCCAGCAACTTCCAGAATTCCACTGAAGTTTACAGCAAAGATTTGTACATCGAGTCCTGAAAAAGCCTTCCCTCCTCCTCACCAATGAGTGAAGGCCACTGACACAATGAAAACCACCTGGGCCTCCTGGTTCTGGGGACCTGCGAGGTGCCCACCTATGCTTTGCAAGGAAGAGCTTCCCTGACCTCATCAGCTCCAGCAGCATCTCCTCCAACCTCGGTGTCAACTAAAAAAAGACTACTGACTTCCTGTGTTTCACCACAAATTTCCTGCCTTTCTGTGAAGTTCTCATGAGCCTTTTATTTCTAATTCTTGACTTCTGTTTCAATCCTTTGGTAGCTTTTCATTACAAACCAAGGCAAATGTTGCCCAAATGACCATCACAAGGTCCAGCTGAGGAGGCCACTTTCTGAAGCTGTTCACACCTCTTATTTAAGTGCTGTCACTCACTGTTGTCTGTCACCTAGGATGAGAGCAATGGAGACTATTTCAAGATGTGTGAGACACCTGTCACGATGTTGAAATTTTCCACAGTAAGAAACCACCCAGAATCCTACTCAGAATTCATGAGTCAAATAAACGTTCCAAATTGCTACAGTTTCACAGTCGGCTCTGTTACAGAGGTTGTACCTTTGGAGATACCACAGTAACAGCCAACAGCAGTATTCCTAATATTCAGACCAATACATATACATATAAACAGAAAAGGCCATCCAAGAAATTTGAGCTTACATTCCTCTCTAAGCTAAGTTTTCCAATTTATCTCTAACTCTGTTACTACCAGAAGATCCTGCTGCTCTGCTCCATCACACTCTGGTCTGGGCCATAGGGAACACATGCTATACCACATCAATGAATAATAGTAAAAAAAAATTTAAAGTTGCTCCTACTCATTCTCACCATTACAAGATTTGTCTAAAAGAAGAAATATCCATTTCTTCTTTTTTTTCGGTTCTCTTCTGTGTTCATTCAATATTCTGCTGTAATCTTGTTGCTCGAAGTAACACTAAATACAAAAAACACTCTTTGAAAGTGCTCCATTTTATTAATTCTTTTAAGAAGTGTGTACTATATTTCAAGCTGCAACTTGCCCAATTTTTATTTCAGGTTCTTCCATCTCTTTTCATCCCCAACCAGCTGTTAAATTGTTACTATGGCAGCACTCAATGCAGTGACTCAGCACTCCCCCACATTTCAGTATCAGCTGTCTGCCTTCCTGGTTTCTTATGATGGTAATCATGCCCTCTTTTCTGTTTCATTACAGAATTATGAGATCATTCTCCCCTTGTCTAATTCAGCATTTGTTGAAGAAATCAGAGCAAGAATCTGCTAAGTAAATATCATAACTATTCAGGATACTATTTTAGCTTTCATTTTGTGTTGATCAGAAAGATGCTTTAACTTCTCCCATCAACTCTCAGTTTCTCTGGAGCTACATTACCCATTGCCAAGTGAGCTAGTCTGACACCAAACCACAGTATACCCAGTTCCACTGAGTAAGCAGAAACTCCCCCTCCTTTCATTGCAGTTCACATGTCCTTGCTTCCTGTGCTGGGGCAGGAACTTTCTTCCTCCTCCTTCGTTTACCCAGATCTGAAGATTGCACTGATGCCTTGAGTTTTCACCTTGTCTGGTCCTCTGTCTGGTTTTCACTGGTGAACTGATCACCCAGTTCTCATTGTTACAAGCAGAACTACTGCTTAAAGGAATAGAGAAGATATATATATATATATATATATATGTATGTATATACACACATATATATTTTAATCTGTACCTTTGAGCTAACTGGGGAGATGATGAATCCCCAGTGGTCATTCAATTTGGCACATCCAAAAATGTAAGAAGTTTTTGATGAATCATCATTTTGAAAACAATTTTGATAACTGTGAAACCAAGAAAGCCTGTGGCTTTCTGTCTTGTGGTTGCCTTATCCCAGAGCTAGAAAGGCATGAGCTATCTCATCAAGGCTTTTCTTGAAGTTGAAGCATTTCTTTTACCTCCTTTTGGCATCTAATAACATAGGTGAGTTTAAATTGGCTGTCTCAGGACATCACAAAACAAACTCCTCCTTCTGAAATGCAGTTTTCCATTGCAAGTATAACAAAAGCTATCTTCACTGTCGTTAAGCGTGATGGAAAATTACCTTTTTCACAAATATTTCATACAACTTTATTTGTAAGACTCCCAGCCACAGTTCTATAAAGAGAAAACTATGAAATGGGCTCTGATCAGAGAATGACTAAGGTTGGAAAAGGCTGGGCTCACCTGGCCCTACGCCGACCCATCCCCACTGTGCCCACTAACGCTGACCCACGTCCCCCAGTGCCACATCTGTCCTCGTGTTCTCAGCCGACGGCAGTAGAGAGCGGGCGCCTCCAGCACCACGGACAGCGGCCGCCCCACACCGGCACAGCCCGTAATTACCGCGGTTGTTAATTAGAGAACACGCTCTGCCCCCATCACCTCACGTAGATTTACGATAGACTCCCAGCTGTAGCCAGAAGCAGGACACACAACCTTAGGAGTGCTTGTTCCATCCACGTCTTCTGCTTCTGCTCCAGGTTCCTCAGCCATTTCTTTTTTCGACCTGTTGAAGAAAATGCACTTAAGTCCATGCTGTATTTAATAATGGTCATCCATACAGAGGAACACGAACTTCTGATGAAAAGTTGGAGAGAAATGAGTGCTTGTAGTGAGGATACAGTACATTTACAGGAGGCACAGCACACAGACCAGCACTATTTGG